>CAUYPK010003402.1:0-32958 GCA_963574355.1 Loris lydekkerianus
TTAAAGAAGAACTAGTACCTATACTACTAAACCTCTTCCAAAATATAGAAAAAGAAGGAATATTACCCAACACATTCTACGAAGCAAACATCACCTTCATCCCCAAACCAGGGAAAGACCCAACAAGAAAAGAAAATTATACACCAATATCACTAATAAATATTGACACTAAAATACTCAATAAGATCCTAACAAACAGAATCCAACAACACATCAAAAAATTATATACCATGACCAAGTGGGATTTATCTCAGGGTCTCAAGGCTGGTTCAATATACGTAAATCTATAAATGTAATTCAACACATAAACAAACTTAAAAATAAGGACCATATGATTCTTTCAATTGATGCAGAAAAAGCTTTTGATAAGATCCAGCATCCCTTCATAATCAGAACACTTAAGAAAATTGGTATAGAAGGGACATTTCTGAAACTAATAGAGGCCATCTATAGCAAACCCACAGCCAATATCATATTGAATGGAGTTAAATTGAAATCATTTCCACTTAGATCAGGAACCGGGCAAGGTTGCCCATTGTCTCCATTGCTCTTTAACATTGTAATGGAAGTTTTAGCCATTGCAATTAGGGAAGAAAAGGCAATCAAGGGTATCCACATAGGGTCAGAAGAGATCAAACTTTCAATCTTCGCAGATGATATGATTGTATATCTGGAAAACACTAGGGATTCTACTACAAACCTTTTAGAAGTGATGAAGGAATACAGCAATGTCTCAGGCTACAAAATCAACACCCATAAATCGGTAGCCTTTATATATACCAACAATAACCAAGTCAAAAATACAGTCAAGGACTCTATTTTTTTCACAGTAGTGCCAAAGAAGATAAAATATTTGGGAGTATACCTAACAAAGGATGTGAAAAATCTCTACAAAGAGAACTATGAAACTTTCAGAAAAGAAATAGCTGAAGATGTCAACAAATGGAAAAATATACCACGCTCATGGCTGGGAAGAATCAACATTGTTAAAATGTCTACACTACCCAAAGCAATATATAATTTTAATGCAATTCCTATTAAACCTCCATTGTCATATTTTCAAGCTCTTGAAAAAGTAATACTTCATTTTATATGGAATCAGAAAAAAACTCAAATAGCCAAAACATTACTCAGCAATAAAAGCACAGCAGGAGGAATCACGCTACCAGACCTGAGACTGTACTATAAATCCATAGTGATCAAAACAGCATGGTATTGGCACAAAAACAGAGAGGTAGATGTCTGGAACAGAATAGAGAACCAAGAGATGAATCCAGCTACTTACCGTTATTTGATCTTTGACAAGCCAATTAAAAACATTCAGTGGGGAAAAGATTCCCTGTTTAACAAATGGTGCTAGGTGAACTGGCTGGTGACCTGTAGAAGATTGAAACTGGACCCACATCTTTCACCATTAACTAAGATAGACTCTCACTGGATGAAAGGTTTAAACTTAAGACATGAAACTATAAAAACACTTCAAAAAGTCCAGGGAAAACTCTTGAAGGAATCGGCCTGGGTGAATATTTTATGAGGAGGACTCCGCAGGCAATTGAAGCAGTATCAAAAATACACTACTGGGGTGGCATCTGTGGCTAAAAGGATTATGTTGCTGGCCCAATATGCCATAGTAGGGGGGTTCAAACCCAGCCCTGGCAAAAAAAAAAAAAAAAAAGAAAAAGAAAAATACACTACTGGGACCTGATCAAACTAAAAAGCTTCTGCACAGCCAAGAACATCGTAAGAAAAGCAAGCAGACACCCCTCAGAATGGGAGAAAATATTTGCAGGTTATACCTCTGATAAAGGTCTAATAACCAGAATCCACAGAGAACTCAAACGTATTACCAACAAAAGAACACATGATCCCCTCTCAGGGTGGGCAAGGGACTTGAAGAGAAACTTCTCTAAAGAAGACAGACGCACAATCTACAAATGCATGAAAAAATGCTCATCATCCTTAATCATCAGAGAAATGCAAATCAAAACTACTTTGAGATATCACCTAACCCCAGTAAGAGTAGCCCACATAACAAAATCCCAAAACCAGACATGCTGGAGTGGATGTGGAAGAAAGGGCACACTTCTACACTGCTGGTGGGAATGCACACTAATATGTTCCTTCTGGAAGGATGTTTGGAGAATTCTTAGAGACCTAAAAATAGACCTGCCATTTGATCCTATAATTCCTTTACTAGGTTTATACCCAGAAGACCAAAAGTCACAATATAACAAAGATATCTGTACCAGAGTGTTTATTGCAGCCCAATTCATAATTGCTAAGTCATGGAAGAAGCCCAAGTGCCCATCAACCCACAATGGACTAGCAAATTCTGGTACATGTATACCATGGAATATTATGCAGCCTTAAAGAAAGATGGAGACTTTACCTCTTTCATGTTTACATGGATGTAGCTGGAACATATTCTTCTTAGCAAAGTATCTCAGGAATGAAAGAAAAAGTATCCAATGTACTCAGCCCTACTATGAAGCTAAATTATAGCTTTCACATAAAGGCTATATAACCCAACTATAGCACAAGACTATGAGGAAAGGGCCAAGGAAGGGGCAGGTAGGGGGGCGGTTAGGGTGGAGAGAGGGTAATGGGTGGGACCACACCTATGGTGCATCTTAGAATGGGTACAGGCGAAACTCACTAAAGGCAGAATATAAATGTCTACATACAATAACTAAGAAAATGCCATGAAGGCTACGTTGAACAGTTTGATGAGAATATTTCAGATTGTACATGAAACCAGCACATTATACCCCTTGGTTATACTAATGTACACAGGTATTATTTAACAATACAAAAAGAAAAAAAGAAAATCACTGTCTTAAGGGGTGGAGTGGGATGATGTATTTTTATGAAGTGTAATTTAAAACTAAGTCTGGACACTTACACCACAGGAGACCCCAGTGCCCAGAACAATGAGTCCCCTGCCATACTTCCTCTCTGCCAATCCCTGCCCCATCTGCTCCCCTCCTGGAACCAGTGAAGCACTATGTTCAACCTGTAGTTCATTCACAAAGTCTAAAATTTCCACACAGAGCTGAGGGTTCCCCCACCTGGGCACCTCTTTTCTTTTCTTTCTTTTTTCTTTTTTTTGTAGAGACAGAGTCTCACTTTACTGCCCTTGGTAGAGCGCCATGACGTCATAGGACTCACAGCAACCTCTAGCTCTTGGGCTTCCGCGATTCTCCTGCCTCAGCCTCCCGAGCAGCTGGGACTACGGGCGCCCACCACAACGCCTGGCTATTTTTTTGTTACAGTTCGGTTGGGGCCGGGTTTGAACCCGCCACCCTCGGTATATGGGGCTGGCGCCCTACTCACTGAGCCACAGTCTCCACCCGGACACCGCTTTTCTAAAGGAGGGAAGGGGTCCAAGGTCCTTTCAGAGAAATTTTTGTCACCTCTGACGTCTGCGTCCTACTTTTTCCTACATTTACATTAATGAAATTAATAGTAGTGATTTTAATACCTTATGGTTATGAAACTGCATCACTGCCAGTAAGAATGAAACCCTAAAGGTGGCCAGCACCTGGGTTCTTTGCCTGTGGAGCCTCGGCCACTCCCTTCCAGAGGTGGTCTGGGCTGCAGGTGCCTGTCACACTGGCTATGAACTCCTGGTCACCCCCACCTGCTCCCAGACCCCAGGCAGTGGTCATCCCGGTGGCCCCCGCCCCCCAGACACACACAAATCAGGAGGATGCAGCGGTGCGGCCCTGCTCTGGGTGGTTCCCGGAGACAGGTCCACCGACCCACAGCAACAGCACCACCCAGGACTCCGTGAAAATGCGGATCTCCGGAGCTCAGACAAGCGGAATTAGAAACTCGGGAGAGTCAGCGTTAGTGCCCCGCAAGGCCGGTGGGGATGCAGACGCTCTGGTTTTGCGAACCAATCTGGAACCTTCTCTGTCCTAAAAGGAAGTTGAAACGATCTGCTGGGCGTGATTAACCCGAGCAGAGACCAGACTCGGAAGGGGGAATCTGAAGGAGCTTCAGAGACGCGCCCGGCGTCCCCCGACCCCCCGAGTCCCCACTCACTGCCGGTAGGGGTCGTGGAAAGGCAGCGCCAGCCAGGCGCCGTGCAGCTCCCGCATGAACTCCAGCATCTCCTCAGCGCTGCTGTCGGCGGACACGAAGACCACCTCGAAGGGAGCGGGCCGCCGCGCCTCGCCCACCAACGCCGTGTAGAACTCACAGAGCAGCGGCGTGAAGTCGCGGCTGGGCGCGCACCGGCCCGCGGCGAAGTACAGCGCCACCACCTTGTTCTGAAGCGCCGCCTCGGCCTCCACCGCCGCGCCCTCACGGGTCACCAGGCGCCGCCCGCCCAGTACATCCACCATGGCGAGGCTGCACGGCCACCTGTGGTCCGAAGACACCTGTATGATCACCTGCAGGCGGGCGGCCGTGAGCTCCACCGCCGGGCACTCGGGCCACTGAAGAGATTCCCCAGCTGCGCCCGGACCTCGGCCCGAGCCTAGCCTGGAGCTGGAGCAGGAGAGTTCGCTCTGGGAGGGAACTCTCGCAGACACCGCGACCCTAGATGCAGAGGCAGTGACCACAGCGCGGCACCCGCCTACAGAAGCCTAACCAGCAGTGCCACCCGGCGCCCCGCCTTCGTTCCGCACCCCTCCGGGCCCGTGCCCGCCCCTGTGCCCTCCTCCGGATGGGTCCCGCCCACGTTCATGCACAGCACATCCGCGGAGCCCTCAGCTAGAGCCCCTCTACACCTCCAGCCTGCTGGCCGCGAGACGGGTCCTGCCTCGCCCACCTACCCCCTTCCCAGCCGCTCGGAACCCAACTTCCCCGTGAGCCTTGCTCTTGCACTGTCTCCTGCACCCTCCCTCTTCTCATCCTCCCTCTCTGCACCCCTGTGAACCCTGCTCCAGAGCTCTGGCCCTAGCCCAGCCCTGCTGAAGGGAGAATGGAGTAAGAGGAAGGGTGGTCGGGCTTGGAGCGGGCCTGGGCAGCGTGGTGGTGAACCTGGGCTCTTTTCTTTCTGGACATTTGCCCCCTGACATCTGTGTCCAGGTTAAGTGGATTCCTAGAGTTCTGGAAGAACTCGGAGCTGTTCTTAAAGAATGTTTTATTTGGAGAACAAGAGATTAATAATGCGGTAAACCCTAGATTCAACATTGAGCAAAACTGGTCTAGGATGAGGAGATAGGATGAGGCAAGCTGTGCACCAGTTGAGAGATGCAACCAAAAAACCCTCCAATAATCAAGGTAAGTAATGTTTTAATGCAATCTATTAAAGATTCAAAATTAATGTAAAGAAGTACATGATGAACAAAATATCAAAAACTTACAAGAAATGAGGGAAACCAAAATACACCCCAAGTATGTTGCTTTGGTATGCTGATTATTTTCAGCAGAAGGCAGTAAGCACTTGAAATTCAGCAAATGCTGGGGAAGTGTTCTCTGAACTCCCTTTACCTGCCAAAGGAATTCAATTGTTGCAAATTTCCTCTGGGGAGTTTTATCAACAAGGGAAAGTAGACCCTTTTTTTTTTTTTTTTTTTTTTTTTTGTTGTTGTTGTTGTTGTTGAGACAGAGCGTCACTATGTTGCCCTTGGTAGAGTGGTGTCACGGCTCACAGCAACCTCAAACTCTTGGTCTTAAGCGATTCTCTTGCCTCAGCTTCCTGAATAGTTGGGACTACATGCAGCGGCCACAATGCCTGGCTATTTTTTTAGAGACGGGGTCTCACTCTTGCTCAGGCTGGTCTGGAATATGTGAGCTCAGGCAATCCACCTGCCTCAGCCTCCCAGAGTGCTGGGATTACAGGCAGTGAGCCACCATGCCCTGCTGAAGGAGGCAGTTTTAATTAAGTGATCAGAGTAAGTCAGGGAAGGTGTGAGCTTCCTCAGGAGCTTCTTGCTAGTGTGGACTCCTTCCTGTTCCCTGTTAAATGAAACAAATAGGCCAATGTCTTTCACTACTGGCTGAACACAATGTTAATTGCGTAAATGTACTTAGTAAACCAAAGCTAGAAACCCTGACAGAGGATTAACTGATGCAGTTATGTAATACAGGCTGCAGAGCCGAGATTCAATTGTCCTCTTAGAAGATTGGGGCAAATGGATAGATAAATCTGAGAAAAAAATTGAGAGGAGATGTGAGGTGCATAAATCTTGCATGTAAAGGCCCCTGACTTTTGTCAAAATTCAGAAATAAGAGAATGAGATGAAGCTAAGCTCTAAATATCATCCAGACTGTATTTTGATCTGTTTGGTTTTTTAATCTTTGAACACAACTGACAGCCAAGTAGCTAACATTCCTTATTAGTTGACAGTGCCACCCACAGAGAAAACTCCCAATCCTTTGTATACAAACTGCCTTCCCTCCTGTGCTGCTGGGAAGGGAGGGTGCCCATTCCTGGTGAAACATTGTTGTAGTGGAGAGAGGAGAGGGAGGTGTGATCCTGTGATACTGCAGGACAAGATCAGTTCACCTCTCAACCTCCTCAAGGGTGCCCTCTCAACCTCCTCAAGGGTGCCCTCTCAACCTCCTCAAGGGAGGGCACCCGTAGCTCAGTGGTTAGGGCACCAGCCACATGCACCGGGGCTAGTGAGTTCGAACCTCGTCCTGGCCTGCTAAACAAAAACAAAACAAAACAGGCAAACAAACAAACAAACAAACAAACAAAAAAAAACAAATAAAAAATAGCTGGGTATTGTGGCTGGCGCCTGTAGTCCCAGCTATTCGGGAGGCTGAGGCAAGAGAATTGCTTGAGCCAGGAGTCTGAGGTTGCTGTGAGCTATGATGCTACTGCACTCTACCAAGGGCAACAAAGTGAGACTTTTTCTCAGAAAAACAAACAAACAACAACAACAAAACCTCCCCCAGGGCATTCTCCTTGGACTACAGTTTCTTTCTTTCGTGCCTTTCTTTCTTTATGTTTTTTTTTTTTTTGTTTTTTGAGACAGTCTCACTCTGTTGCCCAGGTTACAGTGCCCTGTGGTGTCATCACAGCTTATAACCTCAAACTCTTAGACTCAAGCAATCCTCTTGCCTCAGCCTCCGGAGTAGCTGGGACTACATGTGCTTGCCACGTGGCTTGGCTAATTTTTCTAGTTTTGATAGAGATGGGGTCTTGCTCTTGCTCAGGCTGGTCTTGAACTCTTGAACTCAAGGAATCCACCCACCTTGGCCTCTCATGAGCCACCATGCCTAGGCCTGGACGGCTGCTTTGAGGGTCTATGTGTGTACAACCAAGGAAGGGTACTCAAACTCCATGCAGGGGAGACTGAGGACAGCTTAGCCTAATTCTCTCAGCTTGACTTCTAAAAGGCATTCTCAAGGGTCATTGCTTGTCATCCCTTTCTGGGATAGCAAGTCTCCAAAGGGACTTTCCCAAGGCCCTCCCCGCTGCATGAAGCCACCCCTGTGACTTCCCCCTAAGATGAGAGTGGGCTGCAGGTGCTATGGGATTCAGAACAACCCTGCTCTCTGTTCTGCTTCTTCTGGAGCCAAATTCTCCTTCAAGTTTCCCTCCAAGGGAGCACACCCAGCAATACCCATAATTGGAGTCCCAGAAATAAGATTAGGTGTCCCCTCCACCCTAGCCAGGTTATGCAAAAACACTTTCATACCAAACTTCCTTCCAAGACATCTAAAGGTGACCTAAGCATGGAGATCTGAAAGAAGCTTTACATGGCTTGAGCAATCACAGGGAAATTAGGCTGCAAGTTCTACTTTGGATACTGGCCTGAGAAACCCCAGTGAAGGAGCCCTCTGGCCTGGCCTCCCTCCCTGAGCCCCTCTCTTCTAATTCCTGCCACCACTTTAAAATATAGTAGAACCTCTGTAAGTTGACCACCCAAGGGACTGTAACAACCTGGTCAACATATGGAGGTGGTCAACATAAGGAACTAGGCCTAACTGTGTGATACTTTCATGTGGTGCACGTGCAGGCTATGAAAATTAGGTCAACTTAAGGAGGTGATCAGTGTAGAAAGCAGTCAACTGTAGAGGCTCTACTATAGTTTCTACCTTATTATACAACCCCCTCCCTATCTTAAGGGTAATCTTTTCTGCATTCCATCCTCCTGACAGTAGTTATGACAGAGACTCCTTCCTTGACCAAACTTTAGACAGGTTCCCCCAACTGTCTTCTCAACTAGGCCCAGTCCTGGACCCCACCCTTGGTCTCCCTAAGCCAGTCTTAGCAGAGAATTCTAAGTCATCCCTCTCTTCGTATCTGCTCACCTGGGCCTGCCTTCAGCAATCATCTTGTTAAAGAGTTTTAGCAAGAAGGCTCTCACCCTTGATGTGTACAATAGTAATTTTCCACCCACCAAATTCTCACCCCGACCTTGCTCCTTAGCTACAAATCCCCACTTGTATTTGTAGCTCTTTCCCCATTGCAATGACGCTGAATAAAGTCCACCTTGACTGCCTTTGAGCAACGTTGGCTCTATTTCTCTGTAACAGTTATCAAAGGCTATATGACACATTGACTGGACTATAGTTATGTCCTAGACTGAAAGGTACAATGTTTCAGAGCTAACACTGGCTGGCTGGGGACGCAGGGCCTTTGAAGGCTTCCCAAGAAGGAGCACTGCAATGTGATGGTGGCTCTGCCTTCCCTGCTCAACCTGCCGGCTTCCCCCAGTTCTCCCCTTGCTCTGATAAGTTGTTGGGCAAGTTCAACACCTCTCAGTCCTCCTTTTTACCAACACCCATTGAATTGCTTCTCTGGCAAAACAGAAGCTGTGAAGAAAAAGTGACCTTTGGTAGCTTGACATGAAATTGACTTTTTCTTTTGGCTATCAAGATATGCATATGATGATTATGATGATTCATTTGCTTCTAGCACCACTTATGAATATACAAATATAATTATGGAAATTTTGCTCTGATCAGCATAGCAAACAATTTAGACAACCCAGAGTGCTAATGTAACATTTTGTATTTCCTGGCTTTAAATATTCCAGTGGCTGCAGTGGATTTTTCATACATAAAGAGTGACTGCCTTGGCTGACCAGGCCCTTGCCTGGTCACAGATACCTTGTTTCTTCATCAGGCTACTTGTCGGGTTCCAATCCACTAGGAATTCATCTTATATTGCAGCTGATGGATTCAGTATATCATTTATAAGTTGGAACATCTCTCTGTAGCTCCCAACCAGGGTCAGCCACATAATTTGAGAGGCCCAGTGCAATATAAAAATGCAAGGCATTTTTGCAAGGCATTCAACAAACAGGAAAAAAGTGGGCTAAAAACATTCTAAACACCAGAGTTTTTCCCTTTCTTCCACAGTCTATCTCTTGGGCTGTTATGGTGTTTTTTATTTGCTTTGGACTGTCACACTAGCCCAGACAAATGCTAAGTGTCAACTTTTATACCTGCCCAGGGGTCCTGCCCTAAGTGACTTGGCTGCACATAGTCCGCCAGCTGCTCCCATGGCTATACCCATCCTGAGATGCCCTGGGGCAAAGGCTTCTTACATCAACCCTCCCCACCCACATCCAGGCCCCCCACTGACCATGGATGGGAGACAAAGCCAGACCACCAAAGGGAGAGGGATGAAGCAGTCAAGAACCCATTTTGGCCAAGTAGAGGGGCAACAGCAGGTGGGAGGACACACAGCTGGGATCTAAGCTCTGAGCAAGGTCCAATGACCAATCAGATCTCACTTATCCAACCCAAACTCAAAGACAGAATATTTAATTAAGAATTTCAATATAGGCTCTGCACCCATAGCACAGTGGTTACAGCACCAGCCATATTCACCCAGGTTGGCAGGTTCTAGCCTGGCCCCAGGCCAGCTAAACAACAATGACAACTGCAACAAAAAAATAGCAGGCGGTGTGGCAAGCTCTTGCAGTCCCAGCTACTTGGGAGGCTGAGGCAAGAGAATCGCTTAAGCCCAGGAATTTGAGGTTGCTGTGAGGTGTGATGCCACAGCACTCTACCCAGGACGACATAGTGGGACTTTGTCTCAAAAATAAATAAATAAATAAAAGAATTTCAATATAGGCTCGGCACCAGTGAGTAGGGCGCCAGCCACATACACTGAAGCTGGTGGGTTTGAGCCTGGCCCTGGGCCTGCTAAACAATAATGACAACTGCAACCAAAATATAGCTGGGCATTGTGGCGGATGCCTGTAGTCCTAGCTACTTGGGAGGCTGAGGCAAGAGAATCACTTAAGCCCAAGAGTTTGAGGTTGCTGTGAGCTGTGATGCCACAGCACTCTACCAAACGCGACATAGTGAGACTCTATCTCAAAAAAAATAAAAAATAAAAAGAGAATTTCGATATAGCAACTGCAGAGCACTGTGCCCCAGTTGCATGTCCATGAAGCTGTCCAGCCCCCAGCATTGGCAAGAGGGAAGTTGGATCCATACCTGGATGGAGGTTGAATTAGTTCCCCATGGCTGCTGTGGCAAGGACAATGCGGGTGGCTTCCCACAACAAAAATGTATTGTCTAATAGTTCTGGAAGGCAGAAATCTGAAATCAGGATGTCAGCAAGGCCACACTCCCTCAGAAACCTGTCAGCCTCTTGCATCTTACTGGTTTCTGAGGTTGCCACCATCTTTGTCGTTCCTTGACTTGTGGCTGCGTCACTCCAATCCTCAGAAGTCACCTGGGGCCCTCTCACAGAGTTCTATCCATAAGAACACTGTTCACATGGCTCAGGGGCCTGCCCGAGTCCACTATGACCTCATCTTAAGAAGGTACATCTGAAGCGAGCCTGAAGACCACATTCTGAGGTTCTTTGGGGCCAGGATCCTAGAAAATCTTTTGGGAGGGGCACAATTCAATCCATAACAGGTGTGGAGAATTATTTTAAGGGGTGAGATTGGGAAAGGCTTAGTAATGGGGCTAGACCTTGAAGGACGTGGCCGGAGGTAAGCTAGCACAGAGTGGGCAGAGGGAAGAGCAAATTTCTCAGTTGGGCTGCAGTGGATGGGGTGTTGGAGGGTAGACAGGATGATTGGAAGGTGGCTTGTAGCTGTGTTGTGGATGGCCCTGGGTGCCTGGTTTATGACGACAATGTGGTGTCTATTGAGTGCTGGGTGCCAGACATTATTTTAGGCACATTCCCTATGTTCATGTGGTCGATCTTCAAAAATATCTTATGATATTTTTATATCCTACAAAGCATTACAGAAACAAAGATATATGTAACTCTTCTCTTTGAAAAAAGAAACTATGGGCTCGGCGCCTGTGGCTCAAGCAGCTAAGACACCAGCCACATACACCTGAGCTGGCGGGTTCAAATCCAGCCCGGGCCCGCCAAACAACAATGATGACTGCAATCAAAAATAGCCAGGCATTGTGTCAGGTGCTTGTAGTCCCAGCTACTTGGGAGGCTGAGGCAGGAGAATCACTTGAGTCCAGGAGTTGGAGGTTGCTGTGAGCTGTGAGCTGTGATGCTATGGCACTCTACCCAGGGCGACAGCTTAAGGCTCTGTCTCAAAATAAAATAAAATAAAATAAAATAAAAAAAGAGAAACTATGAAATAAAAAATATAGGCTTCTATTTTACTTTATTTATTTATTTATTTATTTATTTGACACAGAGTCTCAAGCTGTTGAGAGTGCTATGGGATCACAGCTCACAGCAACCTCCAATTCTTGGGCATAAGCGATTCTCTTGCCTCAGCCTCCCAAGCAGCTGGGACTACAGGCACCCACCACAACACCTGGCTATTTTTTGGTTGTAGTTGTCATTGTTGTTTGGCAGGCCTGGGCTGGATTTGAACCTGCCACCTCCAGTATATGTGGCTGGTATCTAGCCACTTGAGCTAATAGGCACTAAGCCATAGATTACGATTTTATTAAAATAAGAAACAGGGGTGGTGCCTGTGGCTCAAAGGAGTAGGGCACTGGCCCCATATGCCAGAGGTGGCCCGTTCAAACCCAGCCCTGGCCAAAAACTACAAAAAAATAAAAATAAAAATATAATAATAATAATAATAATAACAGTAAACAGGCTGGGTGAGATGGCTCACGCTTGTAATCCCAGCACTCTGGGAGGCTGAGGTGGGAGGATCGCTTGAACTCAGGTGTTTGAGACCAGCCTGAGCAAGAGCAAACTCCCATCTCTACTTAAACAAAACAAAACAAAACAAACAAACAAACAAAAAATAGAAGGGTGGTGCCTGTGGCTCAAGGAGTAGAGTACTGGCCCCATATACTGGAGGTGGATTCATAATGCAGCCCTGGCCAAAAACTGCAAAAAAAAAAAAAAAAAAAAAAAAAAGAAAGAAAAATTAGCCAGGTATAGTGGCAGGTACCTGTAGTCCCAGCTACTCAGGAGGTGAAGCAGGAGGATCGCTTGAACCTAGGAGTTTGAGGTTGCTGTGAGCTGAGATGATACCACAGCACTCTAGCCTGGGGCAACAGATCTATAGTCACCAATACTTTATTATGCTTCCCCAAACTAACTCACTATACCACCATTCCTAATGAAAATGGTGGCAAGCCACTGAGCACACACACCTGCAGTTTCAGAACAAAGCCCTCAGTACAGTCACTATCAAATCGTCTGTTGAGGCTTGGTGCCTATAGCTCAGTGGCTAAGTCTCCAGCCACATATACTGGGGCTGGTGGGTTCAAACCAGCATGGGCCAGCTAATCAATGACAACAACAATAACAACAAAAAATAGCCATGGCTTGACTCTGTCGCAAAAAAAAAGAAAAAAAAAAAAAAAAAACCATTTTTAGAGCCTGAGCAGAGAGCTCCCATCTCCAAGTCAGAAAATCACAACCCTAGTCTTAAGACAGGGATTAAAATTCAGTCCTTTACCTCTAGGGGCGGGGAGGGTGTGCAGTGTGCATGCTGAGTGTTGTGTGTCTGTGCATGTGTGTTGTATGAGTGCCAAAGCTCTGCCTGGCACCTCTATGGATTGGAGGCTAGGCCTTGCCTCACTCCTCCTTGACCCTGCAGCTGCTGCTTCCAGAGCTCAGGGCAAGGCCCAACCCTTGGGTCCTGCTTATTTCTGGAGCTGATCCACCTTCTCAACCTTTTCAGGACCTGTATACTCCTGTCCCTTCTGCTTAGCTTGGAGAATGTCCCAGATGGGACATTCATTCCCCATGTCCTAACACATCCTCTATGAAACTTACTGTTGTTCCAGGCTAAAACCGTCTCCAAAGACTTCACATAATGGGAAATTTGAAGAAAGAAAGAAAGAAAGAAGGGTATTAAGAATTCATGTTGACATGAAGTAGTCATGTGGGTCAGAGTGAGGTGGGGGTTTCCCATCAACCCACTCAGCTTTTGACTTCAAAATTATTTTTCCTTTGAATTTCCCCTGAGTATAACCCAACAGCAGTCTCTGTTGCGATCTGTCATTGACTGATCATTTGATTGGAATGTTTGTCCATGTCCCTTCCCTCCTCCACCCTCAGCTAATCATTGACTTTTAAAGGTTTGATGAATTTTAAAATGCCTGCCCCTGAGGTAGAGGGTGCCCTGCCACATGCCCCCATGCCACTGCACAGGTCATTAGGGAAGCAAGGCTCTCTCAGCTCCAGCAGGGATGGTGCTACCAGTTTTGGGCCATATCAGTCCTGTGTAAGTCCCAGGGTCTTAGAATCTCCCATGAAACACGTGGCTTCACATTAGATTAACCCTGGAGGCCCCCAAGTCATACAGAATTGGAATGATGAGAAAACCATAACATTATCAGACTCACTTGTCTTTTTATTAACGCCAGTACAAAGCAATTAAACCAGGAAGCCAAATGGCACTGCCATTAAAGAAAATTATTTCAAATTTTAATTAATGGAGTTAAAGACAAAAGGCAACCGGTTTTTATGTAAAGTCTTCTCAGCCTGAAATGTCTGCTAGAACTGCCCAGAAAGGACGCGTGAGAGGAGCAACATTCCAGCAGCTCATGATGAGACATTTTCTCTGCCCTCTCCTTGATTTTTTTAAAAATGTCATCCATGTGTTCCTTTAAGCTTGTACTGTAAAGTAAAAACGACATTCAGAGTATCACAGAAAACAAACATACGGTTTATTTTACCTTAAGGAAAGCGCTGCGCCTGTCACAGGGTGGAGAGGCAGCTGTGCCCTCCCTCCCAGGGACGCCAGGGCACCTTCCTTTGCGTTGCCTTCTATGCCTCACCCCGCCGCATCCCTGGATTCTTTCCCATCTACGTGTCCACTTTTACTTTCTTTGCCCTACAATTTACCAGTGGAAGACCCTCCACCCCACTCCACGGACCCCCCTCTCTGGTCGTGCTACCTGAGATGGCCCCAAACGAACCATTTGGACCCACCGTCTTGTCTCAGAGACTGCGCGTAGGGCGGGGCCGCTTCTAACCAGCACGGTCCAGGGGCATCCTCTTCCTCCGCTAGCCTTGGCAACCAGACCCGTAAGAGACCTGAGGGAGCCCTTGGTGGCCAGAGCACAGGGGATTTCGGATGTGGTGCTCAGTGGGGCCGAGTAGAGCAATCCTGCGCGTGCCCAGAGGGCGGGCCTCAGATCTCAGGGCTGGGGAGGAGGGAGTCAGGGGCCCCATACCTTCCTCACCAAGATGGATATTTGTAAAATAATAACTGGCAAGTGGGGGGGAAAGGTGCTTCTTGGTCTTGTCTTTAACTCCATGTGAGAATGAAAGCGTTAAACCCAGAGAGTGAGCAGCCTTCTGAGAAGGGGAAGGAAACTGGACTGGTCATCTCTAACGTGTGACTTTGCCCCATTCCTTCCAGATACTCAGCTTCAGAGGGCCTGGCTTCTCCTTCTTCCAAGCCTCTGGGCTAGTTTTTCTGAAAGACACTTAACTCATAAGGGGCTGCCCATACGCTATTGGTGCTGGGATACTCTTTGATACTTCTATGTCCCTAAAGTATAGCTGATGGAAAATATTCACATTAAAAAAAGACAGAAGTCCACTTTCATATGCCTTTAGGTTTGAGGATGCTCTGACCCTGCTGTGTTTACAAGTGCGTCAGGGATGGGTGCTTCGCTCAGAGACAGAGATAGCTCTGTGGGGACATTTTTCCAGCTGAGCCACATTTACAAACTTTCAGATTTCAGAGCAGTCTCCAAGCACGGTTAACAGGGCCTCTTGAGAACACCTCAGAGATGAAATCACCTCCTAATTAGCGGCCTGAGAGAGGATTTTATGAAAAACACAGAGCAATGCAGTGCTCTTTCTGAAGGTAAAGGAGAAAACTCTAAACCACATTATCTTACATTCTCTTTTTTTCCTTCTTTTCAACACCAGAATTGTTTGTAGGAAGCTTGGTCCACTTTCCCTTGGTCCTTACTGACTTTTCCAGCCAGCTCTCTCTGCCACCACATACACTTACAAACCCTTGGAACTGGTCTCTCTGCTTTGAGATAACAAGTTAAGTTGTCAGGAGGCGTGTCTTTAAGGAGAAAATGGGTTTCCTAGGGGGCTAAAAGCATTCAATCACAGGAATTGCTGTGTGCTACCGCCTGACAAGCAGCTAATGTTTTTTGCCTTCTGACAGAGGCATCCAGCCTAATTATCAGCATGGCCTACTGCTGGGGGGATGAAGGGAGTGGAGACCAGGCCTTCATAGGCATGAGAACTTGGGGGTCCTGTGTTCAGGTCCTACCAATGGGTAAGAAGCCAGCTCCACCCCACATCTCAGCCCTGGCAGAGGTTCCAGTGGGGAGTCAACCATCACAGCCGAGCTCCCTGGAGAAATTAGGCTCAGAAATCGGGAAATGAGGGTCTAAGAGCCTTAACAAACTTACCTTTTGGGAACTAAACGCTTTTCCAAAGGGGAAAAAGACTCGTGGCAAACATTCTCAGATTACCAGCCCCTACCCTGTGCATCTGCTGAGATGCCCCCTGGCACCAATGATCAGAATTGGGAACTGCTGGTAGGGACATTCTGTCACAGAAAGCAGAGATGTTCCTGAAGGCCCCCAACCCACACTATTCTTAGATCCAAGCAAGGGATCATCTGCCTGCCCAAGCCACACTTTCTATTCACCTGCCACTTCTTCTTATTTAGTATGAGCTTGATTTTTTAGCCATCCATAAATACAATTAATAACATTTCCATCAATGATGGACTGCAGCTGGGCATGGTGGCTAAATCTGTAATCCTAGCACTCTAGGAGGCCAAGGCGGGTGGATTGCTTGAGTTCACAAGTTCCATACCAGCTTGAGCAAAAGCAAGACTCCGTCTCTACTAAAAATAGAAAAACTAAGACAAGAGGATCACTTAAGCCCAAGAGTTAGAAGTTGCTGTGAGCTGTGATGTCAAAGCACTCTGCCCAGGGCAACAGCTTGAGACTCTGTCTCAAAACAAACAAACAAACAAAACAATGATGGACTGCAGACAATAGTGGTCCCAGATTATTTTTACTGTACTTCATCCATGTTTACATATATCTAATGGCAAACTATGTTCCACTTTTCCCAATAGAAATTCCTCATGTTCAAACTTTCCTTGGTTAAAAGGAAAAAGTGTTCTTGGTACAGTGGCTTGCTCAAGTCAGGATCCAAAGAAGAGTCATCCACTGAATGTGGACAATCAGTCTTTAAAACACTCTGCCATACTTTCCCCCACATTATTTGCATATTGAAGAAGCCAAGATATTTAGCACAGAGAATTTTCCACAGTCTGGATGTGGCAGCAGATTGTTTTCTCATGGTGTCATTAATTTATCCCTCTGTCTCTGATTTCCTGTAAAAGGTTAGTGTTTGCGCTAGATGGTCATTTCTTTTTTATAACACTACTTCATAGGTGATACTGAGGTCTTCTTATAGCATCATTGCCACTGAAATTGATCAACATGGGCGGTGCCTGTGGGCGCTGGCCTCATATACTGGTGTCCGGTTCAAACCTGGCCCTGGCCAAACTGTACCAAAAAAATAGCCGGGTGTTGTGGTGGGTGCCTGTAGTCCCAGCTACTAGGGAGTCTGAGGCAAGAGAATCACCTAAGCCCAGAAGTTGCTGTGAGCTGTAATGTCATGGCACTCTACTGAGGGTGACAAAGTGAGACTCTGTCTCTACAAAAAAGAAAAAAAGAAAGAAAGAAAGAAATTGATCAACATGTCCAGATGTCAGCCCTTCAGCCAGATATAGCCTTTTTTAAATTTATTAATTTATTTATTTTTTGCAGTTTTTGGCCAGGGCTGGTCTTGAACCCACCACCTCCGGCATATGGGGTCAGCACCCTACTCCTATAAGCCACAGGTGCTGCCCTATCCTTTTAATTTTTTTAGAGAGATTAGAGTCTTTGCCACCTAGCAGGCTGGAGTGCAGTGGTACAGTTATAGGTCACTGAAACCTTGAATTTCGTGGTTCAAATGATCCTCCTGCCTCAGCCTCCTGAGTAGCTAAGACTTTAGGCACACACCACTATGCCCAGGTGCTTTTTAAATTTTTTATACAGATGGGAGCCTCACTATATTGCCCAGGCTTGTCTTGAACTCCTGGCCTCAAGGGACCTCAAGGGACATCAAGGGCTCCTACTGCCTTGGCCCCAAAAGTACTGGGATTACAGGTGTGAGCTACTATGCCTGCACTGATCCATCCTGTATAAAATTTTCTATCCTATTTTTCCCTAAGGGTTTTAGCATCCACTGATCATTTTTGTTTTGATCCCTTACTTTATCCTGCTGTAAAATGGTGACTTCCTAATTTAATCCTCCCTTTCATTTTTTTTCTATTTAGCTATTTTTTTTACATTTTCCATAAAGGTGACCTTTCTCTCTTTTACTATTGTTTTCCTGAGGTGTAGTACATGCAAAAAAAAAGCTGGACAAATGCTTGGTTCTTCATTAAGTTTCAAAATCAGTTATTAATACATATGGATTTTTATAAATTTGATGGCCTTTAATCCATGTAACTTGATTTTTCTGATACTCAAATTTGTCACATTTTTGGCCAGTGGGACCCCTTTCAAGTTAATTCTCATGTCCTTTTTAGCCCTCCCCCTCCCCCCATAGATTTTGTTTTCTGGTAAAAAAGGTACCCCAGGCTCGGCGCCTGTGGCTAAAGTGGCTATGGCGCCAGCCACCAACACCAGAGCTGGCAGATTCAAATCCAACCTGGGCCTGACAAACAACAATGACGGCCGCAACCAAAAAATAGCCAGGCATTGTGGCTGGCGCCTATAGTCCCAGCTACTTGGGAGATGGAGGCAGAAGACTCACTTGAGCCCAGGGGTTGGAGGTTGCTGTGAGCTGTGATGCCACAGCACTCTACCCAGGGCAGCAGCTTGAGGCTCTGTCTCAAAAAAAAACAAAACAAAACAAAAGGTGCCCCAGGTTCATCATGTTTCTGTGGTTCTGTGGATAGATATTTGATTTTCAGTTTGTTTTACAATTATAGGTCTATTCAGGTTTTCTATTTCAATGATTGCTCATCACTGATTTTTCTAGAAAGCTGTATATTTTGTCTAAGTTTTAGTTCAAAGAATAGAACTGTTCATAACATTCTCTCATTACTATTAAGATATTTACATTAGGCCAGGTGCACTGGCACACCTGTAATCCCAACACTCTGAGGCTCAGGTGAATGAATTGCCTAAACTCAGGAGTTTGAGACCAGCCTAGCAAAGTGAGACCTGTCTCTGCTAAAAACATAAAAACAAACCAGGTGTTGTGACAGGAGGCTGAGGAAAGAGGATTGCTTGAACCCAGGAGTCTGAGGTTGCTGTGAAGGTCTGAGGCCATGGCACTCTAGCCTGGGTGACAGAGTAAGACTCCTATCTCCAAAAATAAATATATAAATTAGTAAATAAAATAAAAATATCTTTCCTTTGCCCTGACACTCACATGTTCAGATCAGGTAGAGGATTCTGGGACTCACTGGAACCCTGGAAGAAATAAGCCCTTGATGTGCCATCAAGAGGGGGAGACAGAGGAGAAAGCAAACCTCCGAGCTGCAGCTAATTTAAGTGTCCTGCCAGGGCATCAGGGAACCCAGGCAAGGCTACCCCTGGACATTTTGTGGCTTTATCCTGCCATGTCAGGCAGGCCAACTCTGCATTTGGGTTTGGCTATCTCTGGATCACACTACTGACTGTTGGTCCTCTTCAACCCAGGCCCAAGCCTCTAGAGCCTTTCTGAAGATATGGCTTGGAAACATGGCCTGGGACTGAGGAACCGAGAAAGCCACCCACTTTTTCCTTTGGACAGGAAGGCACCCCAGGAGAGTGCTCTGTACATGATAGACAGTCAATGAAAAGGGGGCGTTAAGGCTGTTGTGAAAATTCCAGAGGGTGCACAAAAGCAGAACGTGCAGGGATCCCTCCTGCAGGAAAGACACCACCATCTCCTCACGGCTTCCTGTCCTCTACCTGCCCACCCTACCTCCCTCTGTGCACTGCTGCACTATTTATCTAACTACTGAGTGATGCACTGTGCTGTGACATTCTGAAGCAAATCCCAGACATGCACTTACAGATACTTCTTACAAAATCATAACCTTTCACACCTAACAAAATTAACCAATAGTTCATTATATTCTAATGTTCAGTCCATATTTAAATTGTTCCAAATGTCTAATGAAATGTTTTTACATTGGCTTGTTCAAATTAGGATTCAAATATGGTGCACCCATTGTGCTTGGGGTCTATACCTCCAAAGTCTTTTTTTTAAAGATCTTTCTTAATCTGTAAGAGTTCCTCCCCTAACCCCCAGGTGATTCATGCCACAGGCTGACTGACCCTCTTGCTAGTGGTTACCCTGTAGCCTTTCTCACACTTTGAATCTGGCCAGTTACTTCCCCCAGGTGGTCTTTATCTTGTTCCTCTGTCTCCATCTGTGTCTTTTTACTGTCTCATAGACCATCTGGTCCTAAGAAAGAGAAGCCACACTTGTGAGGACTTCAATTACCAGGGCACAAGACTGGCTGTCTGGTGGGAGAAGCCCAGCAGTATTTTCATGCTAGAAGTTAAATTGAATGACTATAAAAGGAGATTATTAAAAAGAACCAAGATGCCCATTTTGGTCATCAACTTAATTCCTGTTGAAAATACCACATATACCATCCAAGGTCCTCTCAGATCCCCAGGAGAGGTGCTTGGAACTGGAACAATGAGCAGAATGAATACCTCACAGGACCAGAGTGGCTGCTCCAGTAACAGAGAACTCCTTTTAAGGTGTAGTGGATGCACGGAGGGATTTGGAGTTTGCTATTGGTGGAGTTCTCCGGGCTGAACAGCAAATTAAAGATAACTTGCGAGAGGTCAAAATACAGATTCACAGTTGCATAAGCTGTCACCTGGAATGCCTTTGAAGCCACGAGGTATGGCTATATGAACAGGTAGACCTCATCTATCAGCTTAAGGAGGAGACACCAGCAGCAGACCCAACAGCTCTACTGGTTATTGGGCCAGTTCAATTGTCTTATTCATCAACTGGAGTGTACCCAAAACAAAGATCTAGCCAGTCTCTGTGTGCCTGGAGAGACTGGGCAGTTTGACCTTTAAGCCAGAAGATACAACTATCCTGCTCTTTCAAGCAGACACAACTGCTCTGTGCCAGACCATCATCACATTTGGGTCCCTCAAGACCGTTCAAGTTCCTGAGCACTTGATGGCTCATGCTACTTCATCCAATACTGGGCCCTTCCTAGAGAAAAGAGGCTCTCTCCCAACGCCTGAGCAGAAGCCAGCATCCAGCATCACAGCTGTCCCTTTCAGCTAATGGCTTCTTGGAAGCAAACCTTCAAGTGGTCGTCAAGTTCCTTACATACCTAGCACCAACCCCCAGGACTGGCTCACACAGAAGCAGACCTTGGAGAACAGTCAGACGATCTGCTAGACCCTGCAGTTCCTTCAGTAATGTCTGGGGCAACTTAAAAGGCTTGGAAAACTGGCTTCTGAAGAGTCCAGAAGAAGTTCCTGAAAAACCAGATTATCAAAAGTGTAATAGCCATTCTAGTACCAGTTCTTTATCCTTTGAAAGTGAAAAGGCTGAAGATGTACAGCTGCTTGATCAAGATGAGATGGACCTGTCTGAGTGGCTAGTGACTCCCCAAGCACCCCGTAAACTGGAGAAGCCTAAGAATGACAGCCATGAGACCAGTGAGAAGTATAAGCTCTTGTTTCAGTTCTACAGTGTGAGTGATTGGCTAGTCAAGCCTGACTCCTGTACCAACTGTCATGACAACCAGCCCAAAGGTGTGGAGATTGAAAATCTGGGCAATCTGAAGTGCCTGAATGACTACTTGGAAGCTAAGAAACCATTGTCCCTCCCTAGCATAATTACTGAGGAATGGCTTGTCCAGAACCACCAGGACCCATATAAAGTAGAGGAGGTATGCAAGGCCAATGAGCCCTGCACAAGCTTTGCAGAGTGTGTGTGTGATGAGAATTGTGAGAAGGAAGCTCTGTGTAAATCGCTTCTGAAGAAAGGAGAAGATAAAAATGGGATGCATGTGGAACCCAAATCTGAGCCTGAGAAGCATAAAGATTTCCTGAATATGTGGCTCTGTCCTTCCAGAAAAGAGACAGTGGAACAAACTAAGGCACCAAAGGCAATGATTCCTTCTAGAGTTGCTGATTCCTTGCAAGTCATAAGGAACAGTCCCTTATCAGAATGGCTCACCAGGTCCCCAAGCAAAGAAGGACGTCTCAAGGAAGTGCCTGGTACTGAGGATAGAGCTGGCAAACAAAAGCTTAAAAGCCCTGTGATCACTTCCTGGTGCCCCTTTAACACAGCTGACTGGGTCTTGCCAGGAAGGAAGATTGGTAACCTCAACCAGTTGGCCTCTGGCGAAGACAAATGGCTACTTCAAAAGAAGGCCCAGGGAGTATTACTTAATCCACCCCTACAAGAAGAATGTAACTTTCCCCTTAACCGTTATGGCCTCCCTGCAGTTTGTGATCTCTTTGCTTGTATGCAACTTAAAGCTGATAAAGAGAAGTGGTTGTATTGAACACCTCTACAGATGTGAAAGAATAGACTGGAGTCCAGCAGCTTTTCTGCAGATTACACATCTCAATGAGCTGAGTGACCGCTGCTTGCCAAATTATCATTTCTGGGTCTGACCAGTCAGCTTAGTTTCTTTCCTGCTTAATTTTAAACTAGTGAAGTGAAATAAATCATCAGATTATGAGTTACTATGTGAAAGGGGAAAAAAAAAAAAAAAGAAATAAAATACCACATATAGGCTTAGTGCCTGCAACTCAAGGGGCTAGGGAGCCAGCCATATACACTGGAGCTAGTGGGTTCGAATCCAGCCCAGGCCTGCCAAACAACAATGACAACTACAACCAAAAAATGGCCCACCGCTGTAGTGAGCGCTTGTAGTCCCAGCTGCTTGGAAGGCTGAGGGAACATACTCGCTTAAGCCCTGGAGTTTGCGGTTGCTGTGAGCTGTGATGTTGCCGCACTCTACCCAGGGCAACGGCTTGAGACTCCCTCTCAAAAAAAAAAAAAAAAAAAAGGCCGCCACCGCCAAGCTGCACGGGCAGCAGTACTCCAGGGTCCCTGCAGCCGCCGCCCCAGCCCCCCAAACCAGCCACGCACGACGCTCCACGAGCCAGGCCGGTGGCGGGGGCCCACCGTTGGCGAAACAGCCGCTGAGGAACACGTCCCTGCAGGCCCAAGAGGCGGCCCTTGGGAAGGGGCCTCCAGAGGTTGCGCTGCTCCTTTTTTTTTTTTTAAAAGAAGGGCGGCGCCTGTGGCTCAGTAAGTAGGGCGCCAGCCCCATATACCGAGGGTGGTGGGTTCAAACCTGGCCCCCGCCAAACAGCAACAACAACGACAAAAAATAGCTGGACGTTGTGGAGGGCGCCTGTAGTCCCAGCTACTCTGGAGGCTGAGGCAAGAGAATCGCCTAAGCCCAGGAACTGGAGGTTGCTGTGAGCTGTGTGACGCCAGAGCACTCTACCGAGGGCCATAAAGGGACACTCTGTAAAAAAAAAAAAAAAAAAAAAAAAAAAAAAAAAAAAAGAAGAAGAAAAAGAAAGAAAAAAATACCACATATAATGTTTGGACTTTAAAGTGGTGGTTTCTCTTATTATGTATGTGCACTAATATAATTTCATGTTCTTTGGTTTGTAAGATAGCTCAGTGACAGTTGCTATGAAAATTTCTCTGACTTCTGTATATCTAAAATAACTACCATTATGTGGTATTAACACATTTTGGAGATTTCAATAATCTCCACTCTATTTTTTATAAGACTATGATTAATAGCATATGAGATAAAAGTATAGATGCACTTCTCTGGATGTAAAGTTAACAAAAATTCCCTGAATGTCTTCATTTTTAAGTATGTAATGAAAACATACAGGGCTTCTTTCAATTTATAGGACTCCTAAAATGCAGCCCAAGGCTGACTGGCTCTTGGTCCTCTGTGGGGAGCCAACCACATGTTCTCTGTGCCTTGGAGTTATCCAGAGGCTTCTGGACATTTAAAGAAGCTTCAAAGAAGTTCAAAAGCAGCCTGGGCAACATAGAAGGATTCTATCTCTACAAAAAAAATTTTTTTTTAATTAGCTGGGCCTCATCCCAGGTACTTGAGAGACTGAGGGAGGAAGGATCACTTGAGACAGGGAGTTTGAGGCTACAGTGAGCTATGACCATGCCACTGCACTCGAGCCTGGGCAACACAGAAAGACCTTGTCTTGATAAATAAATAGGCTTCAAAATGGAAAAGAGTCATACTGAGCAAGCAGTTCTCCAACAGATAATCTCTTCTGGTGTCCTTCTTAATTACATAGAAACACTGAAGAAACAGTAGTTAAGACCACTTTATATGGGCCTACGAGGTTATAACTTCCAACTAAGTTAAGTTAAAGGACAAATAAGGCATTTTATAGAATCAAAACAATTTAAAATTCTGATGAGAAAATGTGCTTTAGAGTCACAGAAGTTTTTTTTTTTAGTATTTCCTTGTGAAATTGACATTTTTGCCCGTGTGTGGAATAATTAAAGCAACAGAGTTGACAATTTCCCCCTTACATAAAAACACAAAATTGGATTTATTTTTTTTTATTTTATTTTTTTTTTTGAGACAGAACCTCAAGTTGTTCCTGGGTAGAGTGTTGTGGCATCACAGCTCACAGCCACCACAAACTCCAGGGCTCAAACGATTCTCCTGCCTTTGCCTCCCAAGTAGCTGGGTCTACAGGCACCTGCCACAATGCCCGGCTATTTTTTGGTTGCAGTTGTCATTGTTGTTTGGTGGGACTTGGCTGGATTCGAACCCACCAGCTCAGGTATATGTAATTGGCACCTTAGCTGCTTGAGCCACAGGTGCCGAGCCTTGGATTTTTTTTTTTTTTTTTTTTTTTTTTTGAGACAGAGTCTCACTATGTCACCCTCGGTAAAATGTGGTGGCATCACAGCTCACAGCAACCTCAAATTCTTGGGCTTAAGCGATTCTCTTGCCTCAGCCTCCTGAATAGCTGGGACTACAGGTGCTCGCCACAATGCCTGGCTATTTTTTTATTGTAGTTGTCATTGTTATTTGGCAGGCCCGGGCTAGATTTGAACCTGCCAGCTCTGGTGTATGTGGTGTAATAATTGACTCAGCAAAAAGACCCCCAAAGCCCCCTAACTGTCTCAGCCCGAGTCCCTGCACATCTCAAACCCCCAACCACCACCACCCCTCCAACAAAATCCGGGAACAGGTTTCTGAATAGAATAAGAAAATTCCCTGAATTCTCAAAAACTCCTAGCCACAGGTAAAACAATAGTGAAAACTTACTCAAGCAGAGTTTCTCAAGCTACTGAGTCTCCTAAGTTTGTCCCTATGCCAACTGCCATGATGTAACCCCCTGAGCCAACTCACTGTAACCCCAACCCGAGCTACCCCGAGCCAACTACCACATTGTAAACCCATCCTGAGCTAACCGCCACATTTTGCTTCTGTGTTCGCTTACTTGCCTGCCAACACAGCACAAAAATGGTGTAACAATCAGCCTGCTCCTCATTTCAGGGCTACCTGCGGCCCCCTGTGCAGGTGTAATAAATCACCATCTGATTTATACCTGATGTGGGGTCCAAGTTTTTCTTACAGGTGGCAAATGGATATAACATTTCTGGGGGCCCCAGCGAGATTTCCATCCTGGACCCCAACCTAAGCCTGCTGCTGCCTGATGGCTTTAGGGGAAGGCCTCGGAGAAGATGTTCCTCTGCTCCGGACTCCTCAGATGTGTGGAGCCAGGGCATAGGTTTCCAAACAACTTCTGAAATTGGTGATAAAGCAACAACACCCAGGTAAGTCAGACTGGTTTGAAGGGGGAAACCGGGCCAGCTGGATACAGCCATACGGTCAGTTCCCCAGGTGGGGGAAGATGTTTCCCCATCTTGGGTGGGACTTAGATCCTAGGTCTTGGGGGGCTCACCGGGTGGTGAGCCCCAGATCTCTGGTGGGACTCAGGTCCTAGGTCTTGGGGGGCTCCAGGGTGGTGAGCCCCAGGTCTCTTGTGGGACTTAAGTCCCAGGTCTAGGGGGGCTCACAAAGAGTGAGCCCGAGGTCTCTAAGTGAATAAATGAATGTGTATGAAATTTGTCAGTGTTTTCATGCCTGGTCTGTTGGTTTCTCTTCTCTGGACTCACAGAGTGTGGGTCTATTGGTCTCTTCTCTTCTTAGGACTCACAGAGAGTGGGTCTTCGGTTTGTTTAGCCTGGTATGTGTGAATTGTTTATCAAATTTGTGTTTGCTGTTTCTAATGGTTTGTCAAAATTCCTTTTAAAGATTGGTCAATTCTAAGTTTGGGTGTCAACATCTCTGTTTTCTTGTCTGTCAACATGTCAATGTACAAGTCGTTTTAACTCAGGCTATGGCCCTAGTTGTGGCTAAGGGACAAGAGCCAATTTTCACCAAGGGGGCAGCCACTAAGAATTTCTTAGCCCCTGGTGAAAGACCAACTCTGTCCCCCTGCCTCACCCTGCCAACAAGCCTTTTTACCTTCTCTCTCTTATATCCCCTATGTCTCCCACTGCCTTTAACATTGCTTTCTGGGTGGGAGTTAGTTGACATTGTAGTGTAAATAACCCACTTGTGGTTAAAACCCTCTCTTTCCAGCAATTAAAGAGTTACTACAAAGTTAGTCAAAACTATTCTTTTTTGGCTGCCAAAAAACTGTGGTTGCTATGTTACAAATAGTCTTAAGATAAGGTGCTGGCATTCAGCAAAAGACCCAAGGTCAATTACCCATTTGAAAAAAAAAGGGGGTGGAGGGTGGGGAGAGTCCTCTATTTTTTAAAAAACAATAGCTGCTTGGCATTATTCTGGTTGGCATTCATTCTGCTGATCCTCAGGTAGCCTCCAGGAGGGGGACAGGCTGTGGTCCCTCTGAGGGGAGGCGCCCCCTGGAAACATCCCAGGGTCCCCGGAGAACCTTGAGCCCTCAGGAGATCGGCTGACGATCACTCCTAAAGTCACCTGTAAGGCTACCTCTGCAGGTAAGCCACTTTAACATCTAATTTTGGCTAGTGTCTGTAGACGTTAATATAATTCTTCATGGAATTTTTGTTATGCTTATTTGTTGTGAATTGTTAGAAAAATATGTAATTATTTATTGAATTCAACTGTTATAATTTGTGTAAAGCCTCTGAGGGAAGGCCAAAGAGACAGGGACCTCAGGTTGCCAGGCTATTGGCCTATCAGAAGTTTTTGGAAGCATGAGAAACCTAAACCCTATTGGCCTGTCAGAAGGCTCCCAGAAACGGGTGTTCACATCTGTCACCAGCAACACCATTAAAATGAACACGGGCACCCAATCAATCCCCAGTGTGTTAGATCACCCACAGGCCTCTTAAAAACTATATGAGAAAGTGTTCTAGTTCTAATTTGGAGAATATGAGAGTGTAAGAATAAATGTGAACTTTTAGACCTTGTTCATGTAAGGCCCATGTCTACCGTGTCATTTTATGTCATTTATTCAGTGTTTATTAAAGGATTGGTCTCAGCCTGAAACAATCTTGTGTTGAACTGAAGAGAAAAAAAAAAGTATAAAAGAATTTTTTAAAAATCCCCTAGAACTCAGCATTCTATGCCTTGAGACACCCGAGTTCTAGTTCTTGTCAACAAGTAGAGGTTTCTCCCTCTATATTGTTTGTATAAATGGTTGTCAGTTTTAATTCACTGTTTTCCTGCAACATTCTGGTTCCCTGATTAGAGTGCTCCCTAGCACCCTGACTGATACCATTCCCTAAGAGCCCTCCCATACTAATTACACAGAGAGGAGGGCACCAGCAGGGTGGCAGGAAGGTCCAACAGTGGTCCACTGTGACAGCAGCCCACCAGTAGAGGAATGAACATGCAGGAGAAGAGCAGGCTCTGACAATGAACCTACTTTTGTTAACTCCATTTCTGAAGTAAAAGTTATTCCTCAACTTCCTTGCCTCTAAAAAATGAAGTTTAACTACCCTCCCCCACTATTCATATAGGATCTTAAGGTTAATTCCTTTAACATCATAGACTTTTAGAAAAACTTTACTAAAACTTTGTATACAATTTTCCTTTTCTGAGTTTGGAATTAAAAAAAAAAAAAAAAACAGTAAATAGGGGAGAGAGAAATGTGTAAAAAGGCATGTAAAAAGACATGAGTATAAAAATATAGTTTCAGTAAGGAAGGATAAAAGAAAAAAGAATTTCATAGAAAAAAATCTTAAGTCATAAATTTGTCCTGAAACAAAATTGTTACATAGAAAAGTAAAAGGCAAAAGTTTAAAAGGGTCTAAAATATTTGTAAAATGTTTGTGCAAGTTAAATAAAACTTATAAAAGAAATACATGTAATCCAGTTAACTATGTATTTCCTAGAACTTTCATTGGAAAGATAACATGTCTATGAGTATTGCTAACCTAACTCCAAACAGAACAGAAATCAACCACATGGAACTAAACTGTTATGTTTGTTATAATTTGAAATATTGCTGATCAAATTTGTGTTTTGTTTTCTAGAAATAAGAAAACCAATTTTTATCTTTTAATCCATTTATAGCTTTTCAAGTATGTACTCATGAGCAAAATCTGAAACATGTATTTTTTCTCTCTCCTTAATTTAAAATTTAAAAGCCATTTGTAAGTATTCTTAATTCCTGACAATACAGTTATTTGCATAAGTTCAGTAAGAATCTGTTTTGTTCTATAGAATAATGAAGGCACCAGTTACCAAGGCTTTGTCTAAAATAGCATTTCCAGAGGTATCCAGACTGCACTAAGAAATTAAAGTTGACTTTATAAAGCCAAAAAAGCCCTTTGGAAAACTGGCCAGATACCCGTCAGTAACATTTCCTGATCTGTGGTAAGTAACGAAGGTCACTTGCTGATGGGTCCAGGAATTGAAATATGCTTGGGGACCTCAAGAAAAGAGGAATTTACCCAATGAATACAGGTATCTAATAGCACAGATGAAACCTGGGCTCATGAAAGGCTTTCAAGAAAGTCCAGCCTAAGATTCCTTATAAAAGGTTCCATCAAAGTCAATTTTAAAAGAAAGAAATACCTAGATAGCCAATAATTATTCTTACTGCACTTTATGCAAATAATCAGATCCAGTATACTGAAGGTACAGTTTAATTGGCAACTAAGTTAGTTCTGCTATAATTTGTCTTTAGTATAAAGAGAAATTAGAAAGAGAACAATAGTTCAAAGAAAAAGACTGTGACCCACCTGTATTAAATCCCAGCCTTGCCTGTATTAAATCCCAGCCTTGTCTTAACTGTAGCACTGCATCCTACTGTGCCTAATCCGTATACTCTACTGAGTCTGCTACTGACAGAAGCCAAGTGGCCCACTTGCCTAGATTTAAAAGATACCTATTTCAGTATAAAGCTGGCTCCAGAGAGCCAGAGTCTGTTTGCTTTCCAATAGGAGGAGAAGCGCTGACTCATGACCTACAGCCCAAGACATAAACTGTCTTTTAAGACATCTAGAGACAGTCAACATGCCATACTCTGGCCACATAGAGCTGGCTGGTCAATGCATGGCTGAAGCCTGAGGAAACTCCTTGAGGGAATTGTGTTAATTAGACCTTTGGACTTTAGGAAAAGAAGGAAAACGCCTCAAGGAAAAGTAAAGACTCATATGTATATTAGCCCACCACCATGGTCCTATTAAGGCCTGAGAAGAGAACCCAAGAAGAGTCATAGCCCCTAAGACCTCAGTGCTAAAATATCAGCACCTACAGAAACAAGCTGATATTGAAACCCTAAATTAAGACAAGGTATAATCAACTCCTTAGACATTAGATCACTGGAAAGTCTGTTAAAAAGTATAAAAGTGTGTAAGTGTGGTGTAACAAAAAACTCTAAAAGTGAAGTTAGACCTCCCTTCACAGGGTTAATTTACCTCCTATGGCTAAGTGGCAGCTCAAGTAAAAGTCAAGGCTGCCCTAGTTAAAAAATGAGTTAGAATTATATACATGTAAGTACTTAGAGAATAACTGAAATGAGTAACAATAAGTAGGACTTTGCCCCCCACCCTATTCACAGGGTGAAACGAATGTGTGAGTATGCTCTTCTTCCCTGCTCCAACTTTGTCCCCTGGCTATACTAAATGTTTAAAACTACTTTGTTCATGACCTTGCTGAGACTCAGACGGTTTGTGCCTAAAGATGAGAATCTAATGTCTAAGCTACCCTGAGCCTAAAGCATTCCCTGCCCAGCCCTAAATATCAGCCCGTTCCCAAGAACACAGATAAATCAAGGATTTGATTCCTAAGAAGACCACTGGGGAAGGTAATAACTGACTCTGCAAAAAGACCCCTAAACGCCCCTAACTGTCTCAGCCTTAGTCCCCGCACGTCTCAAACTCCCAACCACCACCCCCTGACAAAATCCGGGAACAGGTTTCAGAATGGAATAAGGAATAAGGAAGTTCCCTGAGTTCTCAAAACTCCTATAGAGCAACAGGTAAAACAATAGTGAAAACTTACTCAAGCAGAGTTTCCCAAGCTACTGAGTCTCCTAAGTTTGTCCCTGTGCCAACTGCCATGATTTAACCCCCTGAGCCAACTCACTGTAACCCTACCCCAAGCCACCCTGAGCCAGCTACCACATTGTAAACCCGCCGTGAGCTAGCCACCACATTCTGCTTCTGTGCTCACTTACTTGCCTGCCAACACAGCACAAAAATGGCACAACAATCAGCCTGCTCCTCATTTCGGGGCCCCCTGCAGCCCCCTGCATAGGTGTAATAAATCGCCATCTGATTTATACCTGAAGTGGGGTTTGAGTTTTTCTTACAGGTGGCTATTGGGTACAACAGTGGCTGGTGACTTAGCAGCTTAAGCTACAGGTGCTGAGCCTGAAATTGGATTTTTTCTTTATAGGGACAAAGTCTCATTTTGTTGCCCTTGGTAGAGTGCCATGGTGTTACAGCTCACAGCAACCTCCAGCTCTTGGGCTCAGGTGATTCTCTTGCCTCAGCCTCCTGAGTAGCTGGGTCTAAAGGTACCCACCACAATGCCCAGCTATATTTTTGTTGCTGTTTGGCTGGGACTGGGTTTGAACCCACCACCCTGGGTATATGGGGCCAGCACCCTACTCACTGAGCCACAGGTGCAACCCCCTGACATTGAATTTGTTTTAAAAAAGTAATCTTTCTGTCTGGTGTGGTGGCTCCTGCTGATAAATCTAGCACTCTGGAAAGCTGAGACAGGTGGACAGTTTGAGTTCATGAGACAAGACTGAGCAAAAGCAAAACCCCACCACTACTAAAAATAACAAAAGGAGAAAGATCTAGCATAGATGCCATCTTATAACACCAAACAGAATTCACACATTTCCCCTAATTCTTTAAGCTTGCTTTATATTTTGATCTAAGAGACAAAAATTGACTTCTTTCAAGACAATATTCATAGAATAAATGGCATTTTAAAGGTAAATATCTAGGAGTGGAATTGCTGGGTTGTGTAGTAGCAACGTGGTTGGAACTGAAGACTAGTATCCTTGTGAAGTATCTCAAGAACGTAAAAACACCACATGTAGCAATGCCTGGACCTCTGTAAGAGCTGCGCCACGATCAGCGATCTGCCCCCGCCCAGACCCTGGTAAGAGCTGCGCCTGCTAGGAATCTGCATGCCCTGACCAGGAACTCCAGGAGCCGTGCAACCCCGCATATTCCTTCCTGTACCCTCCCAACTTGTCTGGCCAGGGACTCTGGTAGCTGCGTGCCCTCTGGACCCCTCCTGCATCTCTACAGAGCCCTTCTCCTGGACAGAGACTGCTGGAGCCTTGGGCTCTCTGAGCCAAGGTCACTGGGCACCAGGCACTCCCAGAACTGTGTGCACGCCCCCCAACCCTCCCGCGCTGTTGATGGATCATGGTGTGTCACACTCTGGAGCTGCTCCCACAATCAGAACTCCCTGGCTGGGGCAGCCCCAGAGGAACTACACAGGGTCACTCCCTACAAAGACCCAGCAACAATAGAGTGATCCCGCTGGGGTCTAATCTTGGAGAGCACTTCCCCAACTCTGAGAACAGCTAAAGGCAATAGTGAAAAAACAATCATGAGGCAAAGTCAATGGATAAACGCTGGCAATATGAATAATCAGAGTAGATCAACTCCCCCAAGGATCAATGGGGTAAACACAGCACAAGATCCCATGCACAAACAAATACCTGAGATGTCAGAAATCGAATTCAGAATCAGGATAGCAAATAAGATCGAACTAGAATTCCAGCAGTAACCCAAAAGATATCTCAAGAATTCAACAAATTCAAAGACCAAATGACCAAAGATCTTGGCACATTGAGACAAGACGTTGCAGCCCTCAAAGATCTGAGAAACACAGTTGAGTCCCTCAATAACAGAATGGAGCAAGCAGAAGAAAGGATTTCTGACATTGAAGACAAAGCTTTCGAACGCTCCCGAACTCTCAAAGAGGAAAAGAAATGGAGGGCAAAAACAGATCACTCTCTCAGAGAGCTCTGGGATAATTCAAAGAAAACCAATATTCGTCCTATATATTTCGAATATATTCGAAAGCGACAAAGTGGCTTCACAAGGCACAGAGTCTCTTCTCCATGAGATTATGAAGGAGAACTTTCCAGACATGCCAAGATTTTCTGAAATTCAGATAGCAGACAGTTTCAGAACTCCAGCACGACTTAACACAAATAGGACATTCCCCAGACACATCATAATCAATTTCACTAAAGTTAATATGAAGGAGAAAATTCTGAAAGCAACCAGACGAAAGAAAACCATCACCTACAAGAATGCACCTCAATTTATAAGAGAAACTCTAACAGACATGAGCAACTTGATTTCCTCCAGTACCATAGTAGTTGGAGATATTAACACCCCTTTAGCACTACTGGATCGATCCTCCAAAAAGAAGCTAAGCAAAGAAATTTTAGATTTAAACTTAACGATTCAAACATCTGGACTTAACAGACACCTACAGAACATTGCATCCCAACAAAACTGAATACACATTCATCTCATCAGCCCACGGAACATACTCCAAAATCGACCACATCCTAGGCCACAAATCCAACCTCAGCAAATTTAAAAAAATAGAAATTATTCCTTGCATCTTCTCAGACCATCATGGAATAAAAGTTGAACTCAATAACAACAGGAACATGCAAACCCATACAAAAACATGGAAGCTAAATAACCTTATGTTGAAGGATAGATGGGTTGTAGACGAGATTAAGAGAGAAATCACCAAACTTTGGGAACAAAACAACAGTGAAGACACAAATTATCAGAACCTCTGGGGTACTGCTAAGGCAGTCCTAAGAAAGAAATTTATAGCACTGCAAGCATTCATCAAGAAAATGGAAAGAGGAAATTAGTAACTTAATAGGAGAATTAAGTGACTAGAGAAGGAAGAACATTCCAACCGAAACCCAGCCGAACAAGAGAAATAACTAAAATCAGACCAGAATGAAATGAAATTGAAAACAAAAGAATTATACAACAGATTAATAAATTCAAAAGTTGGTTTTTTGAAAAGATCAATGAAATAGATAAACTTTTGATCAACCTAACCAGAGCTAAATCTCTAATTTTATCAATCAGAAATGACAAAGACAAAATAACAACAGACCCCTCAGAAATTCAAAAAA
>CAUYPK010003403.1:0-25236 GCA_963574355.1 Loris lydekkerianus
ATTAAAAAAAAAAAAAAAAAAAAAAAAAAAAGAAATAAGCTAAGTAATTATAAACTTATTAGTAAAAATATAAGAGAATTGATGCAGATTATGTGTTTTCTATACCCTTTGATTATTAAACTCTAATCTTTTTATAATTGATTTCTTTAAGACCTGGTAACAACACTTGGAATTTTTAAAAAGCCTATTGCTCTTTAATATTAAAAAAATAATAATAAAGTTCAGGGATATTTTTCCTTTTGTTGAGCCTAATTAGGGCCCGACTATTTAAGGCATAGCCAAATGAAAAATATCTAATTGCCAACATTTGCAAGTTTATCCCATCACAAATATTGTGCAAAGTGTAGGTCACATGCTTGGGTTGTTGGGATTCATAAAACATATGAAGTTGTTTTGCTGCTACTAAAGATTGATTAAAAATTATTCTAAAAACATTATATCAATCTCTCAGAACTAAAAAAATTGAAAAATTAACAACAACCAGATTCTAGAAGGTAGATTCTATTTCACAGATTTCCATCAACACAAAAGCAGATTTGAATAACTTGAGGCAGAAGCTATGAGTAGGAATTCTGAATCGTGTGGCTGACGCGCTTTGTGTTTTGCGGATGTCTTTGCCTGAAGTTGTATCATTGAGGTCATTGGTGGCCTAGGTGTTGTGCTTAAGGCAGCAGCTTTAGGAGTCTAGGAGGAGGGTTAAGTCATAGTCAGACCTTCTTCAGGCTATCTCCGTTCTTGTTCTGTCACGTAGAGCTTGTTTATTAAACTACTTGAAATTCTCTGACCTACTTAGTATGCTAGAAGAAATCTCCTTTGGCTGATATTAAGTTGACTTTTTATTGTCTGCAAAGAATAACACTGAAACCAATGGAATTTGTAATGGAGGTCATTGAGACTAGAAGAGGTTAAACGATGATCCTCACGGTCACCTGTAGTGAGTAGCAGAACCTGGCTGTGGGCTCCAGGGCAGGTAACCTGAGAATCCAATTCCCAAACCAGGCTGTCTACTCAGAGCCCATGATCATAGCCACTGTGTCACTGTGCATTTTTCCCTTTCTTCATACCCATTTTGATTTGTAATATTTGAGTAAGTGCCAGAGCTTAGGAAGAATACAGGACAGTACTGAAGACAGCACAGCAAATATTTTAATATTGCTAAAACAGAATGCCTTATAGTAATTAGAGTCATTTATATCTTCTAATATTACTAAAAATATTATAATTTTTGATATATTAGAATTATGTTATATTATAAAATTGGATTTTATTATATTATTTTGGATTTATTTGAATATAGAAAGGAAACACTTGGTCTTTGGTTTACTTTGGAAAACTTCACTTTTTGTATGAACAGGATATTTATTCTAAAAAGCTATAAAATAATGTAATACTCTATACCTAGTTATAATTTAGTTATAATTTTCAAAGTTGTTTTAGGAAAATTCTGCTGAAAACTAAATATGTAATTAAATTAGAGGCAGTAGAGGGACTCTAGTCTAATTTGTTTGTTTTTCAGGTATCATTATTATTATTATTATTATAAATTATTATTATACTTTATTATAAATTATTATTAAGACTGTGAATAAAGATTCATGAAAAAAGACAAAATCATGGCTTTGAGTATAGGGCACTAATGAGCAGTTTTACTGAAAATAATGGGGCAGATAAAAGAATTGAGGCTTTCTTTTTCTGAAATGTTATGGAGTAATTAAATGGTAAATAATACATTATACTATATTTGTGTGTCATCCAAGGAAAACTATCTTACAATGGGGAAAAAAAGATAAGAGCTTCTAGGGTTATACACTTAAATGTCATCTATGTAAAGTTAGATGAATCTACTTAGAAATGACAATTTGGAATAAATCATATCATAAAAGAAATTTCTAGTTTATTTAAATTTATATTTCACATATATAAAACATATTTTAAAATATGTAGATTGATGGAAATGTTCTGAAAGTACATTCATACCTATATCAAAATAATCATTTACACTGAGACATTGAAAATAATTTGGCATTATTTTCTAGCAAATTATTAAGGTCGTTTTTTAGCCAAAACAGATATACTAACGTATTCTATCATAACATATGGATACACTGACCCTAAAAATTCTTTATGTATTCAATATTTCATGTTTGCATTTTAGTTGAAATGTAGTTACTTTTCTTTCTTTTCTTTCTTTCTTTCTTTCTTTTTTTTTTTTTTTGAGACAAAGCCTCAAGCTGTCACCCTGGGTAGAGTGCTGTGGCATCACAGCTCGCAGCAACCTCCAACTCCTGGGCTCAAACGATTCTCTTGCCTCCACCTCCCAAGTAGCTGAGACTACAGGCGCCTGCCACAACGCCCAGCTATTTTTTGGTTACAGCCATCATTGTTGTTTGGCGGGCCCAGGCTGGATTTGAACCCGCCTGCTCAGGTGTGTGTGGCTGGCGCCTTAGCCACTTGAGCCACAGGCACGGAGCCCTTTCTTTTTTCTTTCTTTTTTTTTCTTTTCTTTTCTTTCTTTTTTTTTTTTTTTTTAAGAATAAAACTCCATCTCAATCTTCCAAATCCTTTGGATCTTAGTTTTGTTTTCTGACAACATTTTAAAGAGTATAGAAACACCAAAACACTATGGAAACATTAAGTTTCCATCTAATGATATGTTTGTACTTATCTGCTTATTTTTCAATCTAAGACTTTTATCTGAATGAAATTTTGCTTTTTAGTCATCAGATGCACAAAAAATTGACTGGAAACAAGACCGTAACAGAATTCAAGATGTTATGTCTTATTTCTAAATACCTTAGAATAAGATGATTTCCACATACTTAAGGTATGTTAACTTGTCAAGCAAATTTACAAAATTTGTTATAATAGCATATCTAAATTTTAAAGAATCTTTAATATTTTTAAGCACAAGAAAAATTATATTTCTCCAATTTGTCTATAATTTAGATCAAAACAAAGTCTTATTAAAATTGGAGCATTACAAGTATGTAAAACAACTACAAACCGAAGGTCTTTTACTCAGCACAGAAGTCTTTTTATATGGAGTACCAGTGAAAAACTGTTGTTTCATTATGTAATATAGATTAACACACAAAATGTCCTAAGAATTTGTTCAAAAATTCATAACTGCAAGATAATGATAACAAATCATCACAGGCAAATTCCCTAAATTTAAAAGTAATTGATCTGTGGCTCTTTGTCCATAGATGTGATACTCCCTGATGAAGTTGCTCAGTGAGAAAGGAGTCTCAAAGCATCAACAGTGCCTGTCACTGGAGAATTTCCTTTGCAGGTGACAAGGAGGGTATGGACACAGCGTATTCACTGTGGCCGAACAGGGCTGCTTACATCACACCAGCTGTGGATGCTGCAGTGGGAACCCCGTAAAGAGGGGTGGTGCTAGGAACTGGTGCGATGAGACACACTGAAAGAGCACAGTGAGGAACAGAGGAGACTTCAGTACTCAGCCAGCCCGTCCAACTCTTTGCTGTAACTTTCAGGGAGAAAGAGCAGGGAGGGAGGAGAAGTGTGCTTTAGTGCACTATTTTATGAAAACACTGCTTTAAATGAGAACGAAATCACTATAAATTCTGTCACATTTTTCTACCATCAGTAGATTGGGGAGTTTTCTCACTCTACTTGGATTCAGCTAGAGCTCTCAGTACAAGTGAGTTGAGACCGACACACTAATGTGGTCTGGGAAATTAGAAGCCAAGGCTCAGGAGAGATTCACACGCAACAGTGAGGAATGAAGAGACCCTTTCTCAATGAAGTGTAGAGAGTCAGACTGTTGGAAGATAAATCCTAAATTCTGATTATCACTTAGAGTAGAACTTATTGACAACGTTCCTTGTCCTGAGACTTAGTTTCTCTATATTTGATTCTCTGTCTGTAAATCAGGGAAAATAATAATGGTACCTATGTTTTCATAACTTTTTTCTGAGGATTACCAGAGATAATATATATTTGAAGTATATATTCAGTGCTCAGCAAAAAAGAAATATTATTAACACTATTATTAGAATTATTTTGATTTCTTTAAGGTCTAAAAAGCAAATAGAGAAAAGGTGAGCACAGAGGTCATACTGCATTTACATAATATTTCAATTTCTCCCATTTATGATATAATTCATAGCTAACATCTATATGAACTTGTCAAAATTGCCTTCGGGAAGTAGGCAAGGAAAAGGAATATGGTTCAGGGTTAAAAAGTTCAGTTAGACATAAGAAATGATTTCTGATGATCTATTATTGCACAGCAAAGTAACTGTAGTTGAGAACAATGTGCTGTGTATTTGAAAATTGCTAAAAGTATAGATTTTAAATATTTTCACCACAAAGAAATAATAAGCATTGAAGTGGTGGATATGTTCATTACCTGATTTGATCACTCCACCATATATATGTGTCTAAACATCAGACTGAACCCCACAGACAGACAAAATTGTCAGTTCAAAATAAAAATATAATTACAATGCCTTTGTAATGATTCTGATGATTGCTGGAAATGAAAGAAAAATAATGAAAGACTTCATCCTAGCAACAGAAGGCAAAAGCTAACATATTTCTGTCCTGTACACACATTAGGGATTTTATTCTCTGATTACTTTCACTGTTCTCAGCCACAGTGTGAACTTAAATACGTGGTTCCTGAAAACCTACAACTTGGAGCCAACATCGAGAGCTTGCAAGGCTTCTCTGCAGTGCACCTGAGAGTGACAGAACAGGGACTAAGGGTGTATTCTACTCTCTCCTGAGAGTAAGACGGGATTAATTTTTCCAAAAATTTATCCTTTCTCTTTTTGTTATATTTCTTGCTTTCACTACACAGAGAACAGATATATGCTCATGGTTCCAAGGGCCAAGAAAGACCTACTTTCATATATTAAAGAATGTAAATATACACATACATGCCTCTTTCTTCAGTTAGAAAAGAGTTTGAAGGTATTTGGTACCTTGAGTCTTTTTCTTTGTTAGGAGTGATTATACTGTTTTATATACCACTGCTTTCTTGTCTTGAAAGAAAATATGCATTTATGATGCATTGATGCTAGTAATGTCTCTGTAGTCTGTTTTAGGTTTGCTCTAGTTGTAAACCGGAATTTATTTCCAAAATTAGTTATATAATGTGACATCAGAAATAAATTCCCACTACCAGTATATTAATAAAGCTATTGAAAGTAACTTTCTATAATACCCAACTCTCTAAATGGGCATTGTGAACACAATATAAAACAGGGTAAGAGATTGCTCACCATGATTATTATTCAACAAATGTCTAGTGCTTCTTTTTTGGAGAAGAAAATGAACATATTTGATTTAATGTTACGAATTACTACAGGAATAAATGTGAAAGCAAAAAAAAAAAAAAAAAAAAAGGCCTTAAGTATTTTTATGAGTATATTTCAGATTTAATAAATTCTGAACATAAATAAATTCTGAACATTTAATAAATTATGAACATATGCTGTTGGCACTCTACTTTCAAATAATTATGGCCAAAAAATATTAGTTAACCTGGGCTGATGGGCATTTAGGTTGTTTTTACATCTTGGCAATGTTAAATTGAGCTGCAATAAACAATCTAGTGCATATGTCCTTACAATAAGATGATTTTTTTTTCTTCTATGTAGATGCCTAGTAATGGGATTGTAGAGTCAAATGGGAGGTCTAATTTCAGAGGATTCTCCATACTTCTTTACAAAGAAGCTGTATGCATTTGGGATCCCACCAACAGAGTAAAGTGTCCCTCTCTCTCCACACCGGTGCTAGCATCTGCTACTTTGAGACTTTGTGGCGTGGGCTATTTTCACTGGGATTCAGTGACATTTCAGGGTGATGTTGATTCGCATTTCTCTGATGATTAGAGATGATGAGCATTTTTTCGTATGTTTTCCTCATTCGTCCTCATTCGTCTGTCTCCCTCAGAGAAGGTTCTGTTCATATCTCTTGCCCAGTGATAGATGGGACTACTTGCTCCATTTTTGTTAATTTATTTGAGTTATGTGTATATTCTAGGTATATGTGTATATACCGTTGAATACTATTCAGCCATAAAAATGTAGAGAGTTTACATCTTTTAACCTGGAGTTGAAACACACTCTTTTTAGTAAAGTATCACAATAACGGAAAAGCAAATATCCAATGTACTCAATACTAATATGAAGGCAATAGACAATCTAACATGCCTGCATAAGAAAAAAACTCAATTCAGTTTGAGTTGGGGGGATGGGGAAATCATGGAGGGGGGAAGGGAGAGAATAGTTGTGCTCCCACTTATTGAGCACAGTGTAGGGTAACTGGCACATCTCTGGGATGTGGGACAAAACTACAAAAGGGACTCTACCTAACAAATGCAAATATTGTAACCTTGTTGTTTGTATACTCACTTTAATATGAAATTAGAAAAATAATTAGTTAACCTAAGGAAAAATTTAAATTTTTTTGTTGTAAAAAACATTTGTATCACTTTTCTAAGAATACAAATGAGTTTAGCACAAAATCAAGAGATCTAGAAAGATTAAGAGATAAAAATTACTCTCTCTCCAATCTCCATACCTTAGGGTAAGACATAGTTTCATTTGTATGTTTGCCTTCCCTTCATTCTTTCTGTCTCCCTCCTTTCTCTTTATATTTTCATAAAAAGGGGTCCAAAAACCTATTCATTGTGCTTATCTCAAAGGCACTTTCATGCTTGCCTTTCCACTAAAATACAAATTAGAGAACATTTCACAAATAAACAAAATAGAATTTATTTATTATATTCTAAGTGCAGTACACTCATATTTTGAACAGAATTTGAGTATTTTATTATTTTGTTACAACAACTAAGTTACTTCTTACTTTAAAAACATGGCTGAAAAAACAAAGAAATAATTTATTCATAGAGAAAAACAGTATGTTCCATGTTCCATTAGGTTAGATGAAAACTAAAAAGAAGTCTTTTTGTTGTTGTTGTTTGTTTTTAAGTCTATAGGTCAATTAAAGCTCTGGAGAAAATAAAAGAAAATAATTTGATAATATATTTTGATATCATTCAGGTAATCAGAGAGGTACTTTATGGTCATATAACCTGTAAATATTTTTTTACTATAAAATCTAATAATGGTAAAATTACATTCTTTGATGGGTAAAGTATCAGTTGAAGCATTCTAATATTCCCAATATTAACATTAAATGAAGTTTAACTTAGCATTAAAGAGTGAAAGAATATCAGAATAGCAATGTATTAAACTATTACATTTGATTCATGTATTTCCAATTATGGGTATTTCAGAATAATCGTAAGAGGAGGGATATCACTGAAAAGTATTTTGCTGTCATTTTACATTAAAATTCTGTGAACTATTTCTTAGAAATAATACAGGCACATTTTAGCAATTTCCTTTTTTGAATAGAAAATATAAAAATGATGATGATTTTAAATAATTCCTTCATGTAGCGAAGTGTGTCTATTTAGCCTGAAGGATACCATCCAGATGGGTAGGGTGATAAAGTAGATTCCATTTTATGAGCCATTTAGAATGGTTGAAGTAGAGACTTTGGCAGGCTTCAGTCCTTCGGAAAGGTTGTCTTTATAGAAAATTGTTGGCAAGAAATTCTTTCTCTAGGGGTCACCAATGTGAACCATTTCCTTTAAGTGTGTCCCCGGTCATACCAGAAAGTTTTATTATGACTTCAGGGTAGTCCTCTCATAAATTGACAAGGATATCTCTAAATGAGTATACAACTATAATATAAACCCTTTGGTGAAAAGGTTCAGAAGTAAAACTTTCTCAGTGAGGTTCTCTGGAGTTGGAGGGGAATCTGACAGAAATGACCTAACAGGCAACCGGATATCACGAGAGACTCTTCTATGGCATTGGTAAGGAAGAACCTACATATCTCAAGTTGATGGCGGGGGCAGGAAAAGTGTGTTGCCAATTGCATGTGCTGAAATAGTTTGAATTGCTTCCTTGAGTCACCTAGTAGCTTGTCTACTGGGTACCCTCAGTCAGTGTCAGGAGGTCAATTTGATGTTATGACAAAATAGGCCTAATATTATAAGAGAAAAATAAGAACTTATATCACTTTCAGTTCATATTTAATGTCAAAATGACATCGGTTTATGAGACAGTGAGTAAACAAAATGTATTTCACTACATTGTTGCAGGGCCGAATAATTTTTTAGGTTTGTGTTTTGCAGCTAGCAGATGGATTATGGCTTTGTGGAGTAAAAGTTAATTTTCACTATTCTATTGATAAACATGCATTCCTAATAGGGGCTTTAACACTTCTAACGAGATAGAAATTGGTTCTTGAGGGCTGAAATTTTTTGAGATATTACAAATCCTGTCGTTAAAATCAGCCTCCATAAACTAACTCCATCTCTCAGGTTGGTCCCTCTCCCATCCTCAATCTAGTATATTGCAAATCCAAGAAATACTGACCTCTGGATCCACTGGCCATTTTGTTGCATCAGTACGTAAGGGAGAATTGAGCAGGTTCTGATTAGAATACAAAACCCACATTCTTTACCTAGGTCCATCTGGAATTATGTCTAAAATAGATTGACTTTTGTTTTGTTCGAAGGCAAAATTATTCCTTACCTAAAACAAAATTAAGTCAGCAAACAATTGCAGATGGCCTGGTAACTCCAGAGCAGATCATGTAGTTTAACGCAGTCACCTATCACTTTTATGAAACTCCTTAGAGTAGAAGACTTAAATGCGAATATATAAAGTAGTTTAACAGACATACACTATTCACATTTGGTTTTTGACAAGATCCTAAATATTGAGGAGACTATCTTATCACTCTTATCTCTGTGTGCTCCCACTCTTCCATAATGCAAAAGTATCATTTTGCTCAGGGTAGGTGCCCAGTAAAAATCAAGTGGTCATTATTCTTATTTTCATATGGCCATATGGTGCTACAATTTCCAAATATATTAAAAATAGAGGAAAATGAAATAATGGAATAGTATTTTCTTTGCGTGGAATGATCCAGAGTTTAATTTGATTAATTGTTTAATCATTCACTCTCTCAGGTATCACATACTTGTTTAGAAACTCTATTGCCCTAGAACAACTGCTAGAAATGAGAACTACAGCCGTGAAACAGACCCCTGTAAGCTGCTGCCCTTGGAGAGCTGATTCCTGTGGAAAATATGAACAAATATGCCCAAGTAGAGATTAATCCTTGTGATTTTTCTTTTTTTATGGAATAAAAAAAAAATCAGAGCATTTCTAGCATGGCTAGATCCTGTTAACAGCAGTTGGTACTTGGGTGCTGGGCAGTATCAAATTGTGGGTACAGTGGCCATCATAAACATACATCAACTAGTGGGGAAGGAGCCATCTAGAAACAAAACTTGAGACTTTTCTCTTACATTTAAGGTTCAAAAGTATGAACACTTATCTAATAGAACAAGTACGTGAATGAAATTGCTATGATACCTCAGAAAGAAAGTGCACCTTGAAGATAAATCATTTATTATGAAAGGAACAACAGGCAAACACATTCCCTATAGTTAATGTAGGTTACATTTCATAAACAGAAGAGCTGGACTAAGACTGTGGCTACTTTTATTTTCTTTTTCTAAGCCCAGCCACACTATCATGGGATGCCTTAGGGAAAATGGCTGTAAGGCCTTGGAAGGCTAAGATAATATTTGAGCTAAAGAAACATTTGCTGTGGGATATCTTTGATGGGAAATGAAATACTATAAAATATATCTGCTTTTGCAGTTGAAGGAAATGCCATGAAAAATCATCAGAGCCACAACAGCGACTTTGGATGTGGGCCACATGACTTGCACCCGTAGTCACAGGGAGAATGACGTGTGAACGTAATTCCACCTTTTGGGAGCAGGAGAGGGACCATGGAGCCCTCAAGGAGACTTAGATTTTCCAGGCTCTTCCTGACAGATGGCCCAGCCTTCAGCACACATATAAGATATATGTGTGAGTCTCAGCTGCTGCCATAGTGAGCAGGGAAAAAATAATGACACTCCTCAATGCCCTGGGGGACTACTGAACAAAAATGGCAGTTAAGAGTGTAAAGATATTATATTAGTGGACATCACTGTGGGTTGCTACTGTAGAGAAGGTGTTGGCAAGCACTTTCTGCAACAGGTCAGATAGTAAATATTTTTGTCTGTGCAGGATGTATGTTTTCTGTTATAACTACTCACCTCTGCTAATTTAGCTCAAAAGGAGCCACAGAAAATACAAAAATTAATGGATATGGTTGTGTTTCAATAAAACGTTATTTATAGACATTGAAACTTGAATTTCATATGGTTTTTCACATCATAAGATATGATTTGTATCTGTTTTTAACCTTTTAATCATATAGTGACAACTATTCTTAGCTCACTGGCAGTATAAAAATGGGTGTTCATCTGGATTTGGTCTGTATAGTTTGCTTACCTGTATAGTAACCCACCTACTGCACATAGACGCACCTGGTACATGATTAGCTAGGCAATTCTTTTTTTTTGTTTGTTTATTTGTTTGTTTGTTTGCAGTTTTTGGTCGGGTCTAGGTTTGAACCCACCACCTCCGGTATATGGGGCCAGCGCCCTACTCCTTGAGCCACAGGTGCTGCCCTAACCAGGCAATTCTAACATAGTTTGATAAATGAGAATGGGTGGGATGTTATTGGATTACCAAGAAAATGTACCCATCTTGGTCTTACAGAATAAGGAAAACCTTCTTAAAGGATACAGGAAACTGAGGTAGGGAGTAAGGGTAGGAGGTTTCCAGCTGGAAATGGAAATAAAATGTGTGAAGCCAAGGGACTGGCACAGACTGAGGTTAAAGAGAGAAAAGTATGTTTAAGGAACTAAGCGTTACAAATAACAACTGAATGATAATAATTTTTTGTGATTATATACATCATTTAAAATGTAAGGTTCTGCATTAGATGTCTAAATATACAAACATAAGTATTTATACTGGTGAGAAAATAATTTTCTTTACTTTTGTCCTCATATCCCTCCACATATTGTCCATTTGACAATGACTTTGGCAATAGAAACTTTCTGTAACTCAATCTTTGTTGTACTGACTAGTGGATTCTAGAAATATTTTCTTAGAAGCAAGAATTAGGAAAACATACAGTTGGAATTTGGGAGATAGTTATGGAACAGGTTTTATATTCTTTAGAAGGTATTCTTTTCAATACCTTTTAAAATAATTATACAAGCATATTGCACATTAAAAAATATGTGAATAAAACAGGAATGAAAATAGTCTATAAAATTTAAAACATTATTTTGAAGACATCATATTAAATATTATTTGTTTTTGTCCACTGATAAAAAACAATACATGGGAAGCTATCTAGGTACATTTATCTCTATTTCAAAAAGTGGAAATCACAAAAGCCAAACAAGCTATTCTCAGAGTAGTTGGTTTATCGCTACTTGTTTTATAACATATTAGTTTCTACAGGAAAAATAAAATCCAAACAGGATTTATCTCAAAGAGAAAAATGAAATAATTCAGCCATGCAGTTGAATAGAAATTGTAAGTGTATTGACCCATAACAGTGATCATGGTTCTAGACCTTCTGAGATCCATGGTTTCAGTACATTTCTTTGCAATTCAATCTTCAAAGCCAGATGCTACTTTATTGCAGGTGTGGGAAGACTTCGAAGGTGTGCAACCTCACAATCAGCTTCAAAATGCTATTGGAAAATAAATTATGCCTCTAAAGGATTGATTACTAGTAGTGGTATTCCCAAAGAACCCTCAGCTTTTGCATTTATAAGCAGAACTTTTTGTTTGTATCAAACATTAAAAAATGAAGTCAGTGACGTTTAGAGCCTACCAAACCAGTAACATTAAAACCGCATTCTTTATAGGATAATTCCCTCTAAGATGCACACGTTTCCTTAGACTAGATTTTGCACATCCTCAGAAATGCATAATTACTGAAGTCTCTAACGTCATACCTGCACAGGAGGGGTATAATATATTGCAATTCAAATGACTCCAAATTTCCAAATTGTGATGTTTCACTTAGAATAGTTTCCACTTCCATGCAGATTGTCATAAAGCATACTTATGGCTCAGTACTACTCTACACCATGTTTTATTAATCCCTTCACATACTGGTTGGCATTTGGGTTGTTTCTACCTCCCTGGGGTTCTTTGAAGATACAAAGAATTAGGTTACCAAAGAATTAGGTAAGAAAAAAATATTTCATAATACTTGTGTTTAATGTATTTGCTTCAAAGACCCATCTTTATATGAATAAAACACGTTCTTAAAATTCTTGTAATTATATTTTTAGACTTCTTTAGAAAAATGTAAATACTTTTAAGTTTTCAGATCTGTGTCAACTTTTTCTCTCATTTTAAGTCTACCACATATTAACAATGTTAACTTTATCTTGGTAAAATTATTTTACTTCAAAAAAAAAAACAAAAAAAAATCAAAATTATAAAACATAGCTGCGAGTTATGTTTTGCTTTGTTTCCTTTGAGACTAACCTCCGAGGGTGATGATATTTTAAAACCGCATCCACATCAGGTTCAAGCTCTCCACACCCCTTACTGTTATCAACTTGCAACACTTATCAGCACAGCAGAGCTGCTGTAGGATTGCTGTTGTCTATAAAAATGCAAAAAGCACTAAATCAAAATGGGCTGCTGAAAAACTAAACATCAGATATCTTACAAATCATCCAGCTGCCTGGACTTAGAAAGAGAGCGTTGGAGAGCTCGGCTGTGGGCTGATATTGCCAATTGACATACTCTGTTGTTTTAGGCAAACCGTTTAAAAATTCATTGCTTGAGCGAACCTATTTTTTCTGGCCAGATATGCTTTTCCTATTTCCCCGGCTTATGAAGTTTCATAGGATGAGTTTTAAATTACTCTGGAAATAGCTATAGGGTACCTATTTACATCATAAAAGATATCCTGACAGAATCAGAGAGTTTATCCCAATCTGTGTTTTCATTGTGATGCAGGTTATATCAGGAGCCATTTTTAAAACATAGCTGGGAAAAATACAACCCTTCATATTCTATTTAAATATATTCTCTGGCTATCTGGAAGGCTGTCTATTCTTTAAGGAGAAATTATATTCAGTTCTTTGCTGACGATGGCTCTATCTATGTAATTATATAAAGTTATCAGAAAAAAGCAAGGCTGACTGAATGCAATATATTTAAAGTGGGACTGTTCTAAACCATGACCACACATCTCAGGACTAGACTTCAACTTGTTTTTCAAATAAAAACGTAGATATACTAGTAAACATATTTGGTGTTGTAGCTTAGCGAATGAATGCCACTTCCCTCACTGTCTAGTTGGCATCATAAGCTAAAATGGTTAACACCTGCTGAAAATTTCTTCCTATGCTTAATTCGCTAGACTGAGTCAGACAGAAACATTACTGCCATCAGGATCCCTCATAGCCTTCCGATGGTATCTGATTACATAGCCAATTGTGGTCTGAAATAGGAGAGGAAGTGCTATATTAAGTGAATCTCTGACTTAAAGACAGTAACATGATTTCAGTTATTCTTCTTTAGCCTCAGACTCCCAAAGCCCTTGAGAGTCCCATGGCTCTAATATGGTGATGAACATACTGTAGGAATGTTGAATGCAGTAAAGTTAAATAAACAAAAGAAAGAAGTAGTTTCTAAAAGGATAAAGAAACATGAGGTCCTGAAGGCTGTGAGCTTCTTATTTTGCTGTGTTTATAGTGCTTCAAATGTCACTCTCTGAATGAGAAATAATAAACAGGTTCTGGGATTTTCTTAAATGGGGTTTTGTACTGGCTTTCTTGTTAATATATTGATTGGTTTCCTAATGAGATCACAGCAAAGTTGTTACTCCTAAATAAAAGCTTTGCCACAAAGGTCGCAAGTAATGAACACTATGAACTACAAGTAGTAAAATGCCTGTAATTTCTTCTCTTCTCTTTTTTTAAATAAAAAATATTCTTCCTTTGGAACACATATGAAGTATTCTGGGGAAATAAACAATATTCATGCCCCAATTTTTATCATCTCTTTTCTTCAATCCTAGATTTGAACAACAGCAACAACAACAATACAACTATCTTAATTTGAAGAAACTGTAATGAATTTGAAAATAATTTCAAAACCTTACAAAATCAGTTTGCCCATGAACTGTGCACTTATCCAATGCCAGTAGACAATATTAAGGTATCATAGAGAGAATTGGTCATAAATATGAATGTTTAAGGATAATGTTTTAAGTTTCAATGAGATTCCAACTCAATTAAATAACTAAGGATAGGCTTCCCTTTTAAATTAACTAGTTGAGTTAATCTGTTCCTTTTAGAAAGAGATTGTTAGAAGCATCTCATAACAACGCATAACCAAAGATTTCACTGCTGCTGAGAATCCAGGATGTTTACATATGTCTCAGACACTAGAAAAACTTGAATAAGTGCTAATATGCCTTTATGGTTAATGAAGAATTTATTTTGTCTTTGCTGGCAACTGTCTGAATCTTCTTGTAGTAGTCTTATTTCTTGTTTTGAAGTTGAGAGAACTAACATTCTTTTTTTTTTTTTTTTTTGCAGATTTTGGCTGGGGCTGGGTTTGAACCCGCCACCTCCTGCGGCATATGGGGCTGGCGCCCTACTCCTTTGAGCCACATGTGCTGCCCGAGAGTACTAACATTCATCAAGACAAAAGGAAGGAGTCACATTGGAATTAAGCTTCAAAATTAGGTAAAATATAACTTGTCTCTTGCCCCACCCATCCCAAATCCATAAAAGCTTGGTCTTCAAGTGCTGGTGGGACAAAATGAAAGCAGTCCAAAACATTTGCTAGGGTGTTACAGACAACAGGGGAAGACCATTGGCCCTTGAGAATGTTCTTCTCCTCCTTAACCACTCAGCTCTACCCATGTCTGAGGGACTACAGCTCAGAGAGCTTCATGCCGCTTTCCAGCACCTTTGATAATAAAAACTCTTAGCAAACTGGGTATCTCAAAATTATAAAAGCAAAACCACAGCCAACATCATACTGAAGGGGAAAAGGTGAACGCTTTCCCCTTCAGAAATGGAGCGAGACGAGAGTGCCTACTGTGACCACTTCTATCCACATAGGACTGGAAGTCCTACTAGGGGTGTCTGACCTTTCTTCTTTTCTGCTATACGTTAGAATACACAAACACTAACGACAGCTGGTGAGCAAAAGAGAAGATCCATGAAGGACATGCCTTTGCAATATCGACACCATGGATAAAACAGTTCTCAAATAATTTGCATGCAACCTGCAGGTTTGAAACCCCTGGAAAAGCTGTCACATTTGGAATTAAAAGCTTGGATTGATCTTGCCTGTCTCTGAGTCAAAAGGAAACAATTCCCTGCCCCTCAAGAAGAACAGCAACCTAAGCAATGGCTGTATATTCATCTTATACAAGTCAGGGAAAAAAAAACAGTGCAAAGATAAAGAAGTCTGAAGGTTTTGATAGTTTTGGAAACTGAAATTGTTGTGACCTGATTGAAAATTAAGTATATTGAATAGTGAATGGCTGAAAGTGAGGATGGAATATTAGAAATAGACCTGACTAAGACTTTAGACTTGATCTACAGAAAATCAGGAACACATGTTAAGGATTTTAAATAGGGGATTTAGTTACCATTCCATTTTTTTTTTTTTTTTTTTTTTAATGAAATACAAATCTGGTAGAGCCTCTCCCATAAAAGATGAATTGGTTTGCTAGAAGTTAGGACATACATTAGTTAAAAAGGTATTGAAAAGTTCTAAGAAGACATAAAGACATGAACCAAGGCAAGAGATCTGCAGAAGAGGATATGTGTGAAAGCTAATTGAGGTAGTAAGTGTGCATAGAGGCATCTGAGACTAGATTCTTCAAGGGCAGAAATTAAACAAAACAAAACAAATAAACAGCTGATAAGTCTGTTAAGAAAGTGCTGTCATGGAGACTAGTATGAAGGTGGAGAAAGCAGGGCATGAAGAGAAAGATCAATGAAAGCGCAAGATGAGATTTGATGTAATATAATAACCATGTAAAATGAAATATAAAAAATATGAGAATATAGAGATAACATAAAAGTAAAAATGTAAAACAACATATAGAATAAAATCAAATACCTAAATGGGTTAAAAAACTGCAGGGAGTTATGTATAATGTTCTGGGTTTTTTGTTTGTTTGTTTGTTTGTTTGTTTGGGGTTTTTCTTACTAATATATAAATGTCCATACTGGAAACAATAGAGAAGTACCTACCAAACTGTTACAAATAGTTATCTCTGGGAAATAAGATTATAAAAGACTTTTTCTTAGTGCATACACCTTTAAATTAATTGTTTATAATGATCATTATGCAAATTTTTTTAGGTTAAACATAATATTAAACATAATGTGCCAAAAAAACATTCATAGCTTTAGGCACATTCCTTAAAATAAAAAAAATTATACTCATTGAAGTTAAAAAAAATCTCATCTAGAAAATTAGTAGAAAGAAATTAATAAAGTGAATAATTTTAACAGGACTAGCGCATCGAAATAGGAAAATTCCTAAATTCATTTTATAAAAGTAGCATAAACAAGAAACTAAATTGGGTATTTATTATTATTTGACTTTAAACATTCAATCTAGGGATATCTGAAATTCGATGGTCCAAGTGAAGGCTGTGAAATTTATAAAAAGTTATCGTCTTGATAAAAATGTTCTTTTCAAAAATAGAATAAAGAAGGAATTCAGGTTTTATGATTTCCTTGGACCAATGTTTTGGAATTATTTTCTAAGGATAAATGCACAAGTAAAGACATCAACACGGATTTATTTCTCAAATAACAACCTATACTGAAAAAACAACCTGCCGCCTGTGGACTGATACTCAGCCTCAAGACATTAGACCACTTGTCAGTTATAAGGGAAAAGTACTTAGGACAAGGGGATAAAAGAGCTTTTGAGGCAAAGTTAATAGCAAATAGAAAAGACCCAGCTAAATTTGAAAATTAGGTAAATAATGAATAATTTTTATAAAACGTATTTCTCAAATACTGCATGTACTTTCATATGTCAATGTTCTTATCCTCCTTCTAGACCCACTGAATGAGAATTTCTGGGATAGGAACTAAAGTACCTATTTTATTTTTAAAGTTTCTTGTGATTCTAATAGGCAGCCAAGGTTAAGAATCAATATGCTTAATAACTATTTCAAACTTCCTATAAGACATATAAACATTTATGAGGCCACAAGCACACGACAAATCCAGATATGAATAAACAGCCTTTTCGAGTCCTATTAGCTGTGATAATTTCTGTTGGTTGCAGATTGCCGTCAGATTTTCAACCTTACCCTGGCCTTTTCCCTGTTGGAAAACAAGCCGTAAGTCCACTACCCCAACGATTTCCCTACGTGCGAAGTCATCAGGGAACGTAAATTAAAACAAAATAAGGCTTGCTATAAAATTGTTTCACAATCATGTGAGAAACAGAATTTCCAATATAATGTAAATATACATCATGTTTCATCTCATAAAACATATCAGATAGTTGCGGATACTAAATACGCAGTGGATAGGAAATTGATTCTATCAGGAAATCAGGTCATCCCGTTCCTAGCTGTGCCACTTGACTTCTTTTGGCCTCAATTTATTCACCAGTAAATTGATGGTTTGCCTTGTTGACTGTCTAGTTTGAAGAATCTGTAATATTTTGTGTATACAATATCTCTTAGAGAAACTAAGAATGGTATTCGTATGTTATTAGATGGTCAATGTCTTTTGCCTATTGTCATTAGAGACATATTTTTAATAAGGATTTCATGGAAATAAAATGTATTATCCTTGGTGTTTATGCTCATATTTGTCACTTGGGAGAATTCTTAAATGCAATTAAACGTAGATTACAAATTTGTAGTCTGCAGCTCATGATAACACTGAGCCTTTCGGAACATTGAAACTCAGTTTTAGAGGAAATAAACGTGCCTTGCTTTCAGCTTGCTCGCAGAAATAATCAATAGTCTATTTAGGGTCATGAAGCAGGAACAACAAAACTTTCATGAATTTTAATTAAAATTTAGCTTGCACAATGGGTACAGAAACTTCTCTCAAATACTGCCCCCCTTTTAGGGACTGACACTCCGTGACTAGAGTGAGGCTTTCCTTTAACTATAGACTAATGCATATTTTTTTCCTTATATTTTTTAAGCTAGGATACGTACATTCCACATTTTACAAAAGCTTTGCTTCTTAAAACTGAACTGCATAAGATAGTGTCAGATAATTACTTTTCTTAACTTTCAATTTATTAGATCTGTCTCCAAATTTATACATATAAAGATAGCAATTCTTAAGATGAAATAAATGTCAGCACATCATATATGTGAAAGAAGAGTTGTGAAGGTATGACAGTGGGGCAGTTCTCAATTGCTTGTCTTTTGTCCACCATTAAGTAACATATTAGTGGTTCATTATCACCCACTGGTATTTTTCATATTTATGATAGACATATATTAAAAGTAGTCTCTTTTCATCTGCAGTTTGGCTATCTATAGTCAAACCATATTCTGAACATATGAAATTAAAAAATTCCAGAATTATACATTCATAACTTTTAAATTGTTCACTGCTCTGAGTAGTGTAATGAAATGTCCACATTTTTGTGCTTTTTACCATCTGGAACGTGAATTATTGCTTTGTTCCTTGAACCCTCCAGGGGTTTCCAAACTTTTGGCTTCTCCATGCCACACTGGAAGAAGAGTCGTCTCAGGTCACACATTAAATACACAAACACGAATGAAAGCTTATGATCCAAACCAAAAAAAAGTCTATGCATAATTTTTGTATCCACCATCACAGTTAAAAAAGTCCTCACATAATCCGCATGCAATCTGGGGGTCATGTGTTGGAGCCCTGAAAGTGCCAACTCACCTTTAAGTCACCTAGTGCCATCTTGGTCATGGTATTACAGTACTTATGTTCAAGTAATCTTTATTTTACATTTATTACACTATATTGTTATAATTATTACTATTATTCTATAAATTGAACTTTATAATAAGTATGTTTATATGAAAAAAACATAGTATATATAGACAGAGTTTGGCAGGATCCATGGTTTTAGGTATCCACTGGGGGTTTTATGCCCTATACCACTGGATGAGGGGGAATTGATTTTCATTATGCACTGAAAAAAAATTAATTTTTACAATTTCAGGTGAAGTTATATTTCTGTTCTTTTATGTTGCCAGAGTATATCTAAAATTATTAAACACATTTGCTGATTCATTAAGTACGAATTGTAAAATGTGTTTTCTGTAAATGAGAAGGGAACAGAACTCAGCAATTTTTCAATGGCTATGCCATTTAAAAGCACCAATGTGTGGTCAATGACTATAGTGAAAAGAAACTTTGCATTTTTCTAGCCAAGACTTTTGCCTTCTGTTAGAGTCATTAAAAGTTTGCTATCAGAAAATTTAAAAGTCTTTAATAATCCAAAATTGTTTTACCTTTCCACTCTTAAATCTACCAAAGCTATATCTGAACTTTCTATACCTCTCCTCTACTTGAGAAAGACGAAAACTGGACTCACACTTCTTACCATTGATAAAAATTGATCCTTACTGGATAAAAGATCTAAATTAAGACATGAAACAATAAAATTTCTAGAATAGACTGCGGAGTAAACACCTGACCAAAAAATTGGCCTTGGAAAGGATTTTATGAAGAAGGCCCCCTTGACAATTGCAGCAACACCAGAAATGAATGAATAGAACATGATCAAGCTAAAAAAGCTCATGCACGTCTAACGATTTTATAGACAGCCATCAGAAGGGGAGAAGATATTTGCATGCTATGAATCAGACAAAGAGCTGCTAACCAGAATTTACAGAGAACTCAAAATAAACAAGAAAAGAGCAAACAACTCCAGTTTTAAGTGGGCAAGACACTTGAACAGAAACTTTTCTGAAGATGACAGACGAATGGCGAACAAACACATGAAAAAAATGCTCACTGTCCCCAAGCATCAGGGAAATTCAGATCAAAACCACCCTGAGTTATCATCTAATCCCAGTGAACATAGCCCACATCACACAGTGCCAAATCTGCAGATGCTGGCATGAATGTGTAAGAAGGGAATATTTTTGCACTGCTGGTAGGATTGAAAACTAATACAATCTCTGTGGAGAGCAGGGTAGAGAATTCTCAAAGAAATGAAAGTTGACCTTGCATTTGATCCCACAACACCGTTACTAAGTATTTACCCAGAATAACAAAAATCATCTTATATAAGGACATTTGCACCCAGATGTTTATTACAGCTCAATTTACAATTTCCATAATTCACCATAATTAAGGATGTATTTGGAGATAATTATTATATGTATTTAATATCGTTTATGTCAATACTTGGCTCACTTATTTAATAAATATTTGGGGGGCTTTGACTATTTGCCAAGTACTGTTATTATGTACTGTCCTATTTGTTAGAGGTATAAATCTAAATAAGGTAGACAAAATCCCTGTCATCATGGATCTTATTTTCTGACAGAGAAACTGTCCAGAAGAGCAAATCCAAATTAACCCAAACCTAACTCAATTTTTTTAAATGTCAGCAAACACAGGATTCCTTCCATGTACTTGTGGTCAATGAAATAATAATTCCTGCTGCATAGATCTTAACTGCCAAGCAAAGAGAAGAAGTAAAACATGCAAATAATTGAATAAATAACTGTAAATGCAAATCATAGATTGAGAGATAAATGGAGTGTTTTAGAAACTCTAGCAGAATATAACCTGAGTTTATAATAAACACATTTAATTTGGCTAGACCAAGCTTTGGCCTTGGGTCTTGATAGTTTTTACTGATTTACTTTCTTTCATGTCATTTAATTTACCTCTCCTTGGACACCTACCGGGACCCCCATGGGATTATTTTAGCTGATTAGTGCTGCTGATACTCACTCTTTCCTGACTTAAATGCCCCCCAAACTCTGGTCCAGGTTTTACCTGTAAATCTGGTTCTCTTCAAAGCTTTAAATGTTTTCCTCAATATGACTTTTTAAAAACTCTTCTTTCCCTAAGGGCCCAGCCCCTGACATAACAGACTGTGCTTTGGTTACAAGTTCAGACTTCTTTGGCGTTTGGCTGCCCTAATGAAGAATTCTGAGGCTGGCTCCCAATTCTCTGCCCTCCCTCTGAAGAGATGAGGCCTTTGTTATATGCTGCCTGGTTTGCTGACTTTCCCCTGGGCTTTCAATTTCTTGTTAATCACCCGTAGCCTTTTGTTATCCTTTATCTAGAGATCATTAGAGTTTGACAGTAGCACATGATACAATTGCTCTTGAAGTAACTATTTTTCTCATGCTTTTCAATATCAAACCATTTAGGGGACTCCTACTTCACTAACACACTACCCCGATTCCCCGTCAGGGAAGATAATGATTCGAGGACACCCTGGTGCCAGATGTTTCTGTGGCCCGCAGACTCAGTGGTGTGGTTTCCAACACCAGCTACCCCTGACACAAACTATCACATTTTGGGTCCTTTATTTCATTCCTATGCTTTGGGTGAAATAAAATTTGATAAGCAGATTTCCTAAGGTTTTAGAGCCATTGTTCCTATCATGCTTGAGAATTTTAACTTATACTTCATACTTCGAAAAATTTTTTGGAGAAATTTTGTTTTTCTCTGTCTTAAAAACATTCAGAATCGTTGTATGTCTTTTTTTTTTTTTTTTTTTTTTTTGGAGTGTTTGGCCCGGACTGGGTTTGTTTTTCTGTTTCTTAAAAAAATTACTAATCTTTGTTTGTTTTTTTTTTTTTTTTTTTTTTGCAGTGTTTGGCCAGGACTGGGTTTGAACCCGGCACCTCTGGTACATGGGGCCGGTGCCCTACTCCTTTGAGCCACAGGCACTGCCAATGCTTGTCTCTTTTTTTTTTTTTAATCTGTAATTTTTGAAAATTCAAAATGGTTTTATGGATTTTTGTTGAGAACTTCCCAATCAATGAGTGCAAAGACTTGTTCTGGAAAACGATATTGAATTATTTCTTTATTGCTTCCTCTTCTATGTAATCTCTTTCTGGGAGTATTAAAATCTGATGTTAGACTGTGAATGCTTTGTTGATTTTCTCATCTTATCCTTTCGTTGTACATTTCTGTAGTTTTTTGTTAGGGAAGGGATCTCCTTTCTGGGAAACTTCCTTAATTTTATCTTTCGAGCTTTCTCTTTAATTTTTAATTTCTTTTCTTTTCTTTTTCTCTTTCTTTCTTTCTATTTTATTATTATTTTTTTTTAGTTCACAAAAGTTCTTTTTCTGTTATTTGACTTTCATTTTATACCAGGGTTCCTTGATAACTGTTGTTTTAAATGGATGAATATGTTATTTATCTTGCTGAGTATATTAATTATATTGAAGCTTTGATTCTGCTTCTTGTGATGCCTATAATTTCTCTGAGTTGTTCTCTCTCCTTTGTTTGCTCCCTTGTATGTGAGGAGAATTATCTAGAAGTTGATGATCCTTGTCCATATATCCTTACTGAACAGTGAAACACCAAATATCAAACTGAAAGTGTTTTGAGCATTGACAGAATTTTAAGGTCATTTACAGATGAAGATACTGGGGTGTTTGGTAAGTACCTCCAACAGTTAATATCTTCATCTACAGGGAGGGCGGAAGGGCTGGTTTTAGCTGGGGCTTGGAAACTATGAGCTTGGGTGCCTGTGATCTGGCAACTAAATAGGCACCGGGGTTTGTAACTTCACAATTTACTATGTAGACATTCATTACCCACAAATACAGCCTGACACTCCCAGCTTAGTAGTGCCTACTGTTCATAATTCCAAATTCTGATTGTTTTATACTTTTTGTTTGTTTGTTTATTTATGAGACAGAGTCTCACTCTGTTGCCCAGGCTAGAAAACTGTAGCAGTGTCATAGATCAAGGCAACCTCATACTTTTTTGCTCAAGAGTTCCTCCTACCTTGCCCTCCTGAATAGCTGGGACTCCAGTACTTTGCCACAACACCTGGCTAATTTTTTCCTCCTTTTAGTAGAGACAGGGCTTGTTCTTGCTCAGGTAGGTCCAGAACTCCTGACCTCAAGCAATCCTCTGCCTCGATCTTTCAGAGTGCTAGGATTGTAATAGCACCCGGCCTTTTCAGACTTTTTTGAGGGAGAGTTTTCAATGTCCTAAGTGTTCACGTGAATGTATATTGGGTGAAACAGGGGTAAAGGACATAACAGTGCTTGCGTGAGGAGCTCTAATGTATCCTGGTGTATAAATGCTTCTGATTGTGATATTCAAGAGCCTTCCTGTTTCAGCTCCATATGCACCTTGCCTTCATTGGGAGCAAGTGCCCAGTTCTTCATCTTTGGAAGGGTTTTTTTGTTTTGTTTTGTTTTTTGAGACAGAATTTCACTCTTTTGCCCTCACAGCAAACTCAAATTCTTGGGCTCAAGTGATTCTCTTGCCTCCACCTCCCAAGTAGCAAGACTACAGGTGCCTGCCACAACACCCAGCTATTTTTAGAGGGTCTCGCTCTTGCTCAGGCTGGTCTTGAACTGTGAACTCAGACAATCCACCTGCCTTGGCCTCCCAGAGTGCTAGGATTACAGGTGTTAGCCACCACGCCCAGCCCCGTGTGACTTCTTGTCCTTGTTTCTTTGCTTTATGGGTTTACGTTTTCTGAAGACTCTTTTTAATAGTTATTTTAATACTGTGAAATTCATGGTGGTAAAGATACATGTTTAATCTACCATGTCCACCCAAAATTCTCCTAAAAAATTATTGCAATTTTTAGTCCCTCACTCATCCCTTCTGTTCAACACCGTCAGCCTGACAATCTCCATTTCCTATGCTGTTATCTAACTTTAACCAACTATAACATTTGACTTGAATTAATTTCCAATCCTGCCCTATATGATTTCATTATAGAACTGCAACAATGTACTTAACTTCCTAAAATATTTAGATGACTCATTCTACTCCTTAAAACCTTTTTAACAATTTCTCTAATTTCTGAGAATAATTTCCAAACTAATTAGCAATACACACAAAACACTTCATACTCTCACTCTAAGCTACCATTCTCTGTACATGGATTCCTTTCAATAACCATCACTCTGCCTTTTGTAACTAGAGGAATATCAACATTGGACCAGCCATGTGCATGCCTGCATTCTTGTGTGTGCGTTTCTCTCTCTCTCTCTCTCTCTCTCTCTAGCTGACATATTCCATCAAGAGTATTTTCAGTTCTATAAGTTTGTAAGAATTTCTTTTATACTGAACTTCCAGCACCAAATTCTCCAACAAAATTACGTCTTACTTTATATTTTTCATGTCATAGTTTTGCTGGAACCTATATCAAGATGTTTGTCCTGATTCTATGTTTCATACAGTATATCCCCCCATGGTCTTCTTTATTTAGTCAAAATTATCATTATCCATATTGTATTAAATTTCCTATTTTCTTTTCTGTGTCACTTCATCTGTGACACCAAGACTAGAAGCTCTTTATGGCATTCTTGTATGTTTTCTTGTTTTCAATCTTAATTTCTGGCACACAACTTGGCACATAACAGATATCAGTAAATGATAGACACATGTCCAGTGACTACTGAAAGAAAAGCAAAGGGATTCTAAAGTTGTATAATATATGTACAAATGCCAAAAAGCTAGGGAAATGTGAAAAAAATCTCTGTTATAATTAAGTTATTGGTGAGAAGCAACTTGTCATTTGATATTTGATGTTTTTTTCATTATTTATTTATTTATTTATTAATGTTAGATGATGATGATTATTATTATTATTATTTTTTTTTTTTGCAGTTTTTGGCCTGGGCCAAGCTTAAACCCACCACCTCCAGTATATGGGTATATGGGGCCAGCACCCTACTCCTTTAAGCCACAGGCGCCTCCCTGTTTTTCTTTCTTTCTTTTTTTGTTTTTGTTTTTAATGAGAAGGTTACAACTAACCAATTCTTACCAAAAAAAAGCCAATGTATCATTTATTATCAGACTAGTTTTCTCACTAGATCTTTTAAAGAAAATGTTTATTTTCTGGAAGAGGAGTTCTTTTCATTCTGTTTTAAAGGTTTTGTAAGTACCGTATATACTCGAGTATAAGCCGAGCTTTTTTGGCACAAAATTTGTGCCGAAAAACCCGAACTCGGCTTATACTCGGGTCATACAGGTTATCTGATTCAGTGCGAGCGCACCTAATCATATGCACATAGTCTCCAGTCGTCTTCTGCCATCTGCTTGAGGGGGCGGTGCTTCAG
>CAUYPK010003408.1:0-14472 GCA_963574355.1 Loris lydekkerianus
GCTTTTGTCAAAACTACCTCCTCTTTTTCCTATTCAACTATGATATAGCCTTCAAGAGCCAGCCCGATTTATACTTACAGTGAACAACGTTATCTTGCTATCATAGGTCAGAAATATCTTAACTTGTAAATGTTCCTGGCACTTTCACTGTCTTGTATAAATTATATTTCATGCAAATATGTCTTATGCTTTGTACAATATAATAAATTTCTTAAAAGGCAGAAATTATCTCTCGTAATTTTTTACACTGATGGCACCGTGCCTTGACATTTGTTGATTGACTACTAGTGCAAATTACAGGGAGCAATGACCAGTTTCCACAGATGAAACCTAAATAATTGCTATGCTCTCTGCTTTTTAAAAAATACACATTCAAAATGACTTTCTTATGATTTTTAATGTGTTTACTTGAGAAAGTTTCCACACCTTCAAATAACATTGGGATGTTAGCCAGTTAGGCCAATTAGCTCATATCTGTTTAAAGATTCAGAATGTGTGCACGACTCCTGCATGACTCTAGTCGATGGAATCAAATGTCCTTTTATGACCTGAAAACCAAAGTGATGGTAATTTAGACAATTATAAATCTTAAAAATCCATGCATTTGAATAATTCAATTAATTTCAATGTTTGTATTAAACATAATACAAAAGAACACGTTTATTTAGTTTCTTTATATTAGAAAAATTCTGTATACTGCTCCCGATTATCTTATAACATGGATTTGTTGACAAATCGTCAAGCTTTTGGCTGGTTTTATATAAATCTTTGAAAGAGCTTGGAAAAAATTCAACAATAACACATAATTCCTTTATTAAAAACATCTATTACTTCCCCAAATTTATTTGTATAATTACTGCCATAGTATCCTCATGTTCTAGAATTGTTTGCTGGAAGATATTATGTTTGATAATTACTAATTTCTTTCTGTCACCTATAATGGAGTTGTCTTGTGCCAGAAAAATAATTTCATTCTGTGCAGGGAGACGGGGACCAAAGACCCCATTCTTGGCAAGGGAAAACACCCTTAGAAAAGGGGAAAAGCAGAAAAATAAGATGAGGGAGGAAGAATAAAAACAGTTTAGCTAGCTTACTTTTAAACTAACAGTTAAATTACTTGTCTGGGCAGTTTCTGCTTTTATTGAAAGGCTGGCCTGTGAGGGATACAACTTGCAAACACCCCTTCTGGGTCTGTAAGTACTCTGAGGAACAATAACTGTAGCAGAAGCTGTGTGCAAAGCCTGAAAACTAACCAGGCCGACCCCTGCCTAGTCAATAGTCAACAACCTTCCAGAAGCAAACACCCACTGTGGGGATTTGTATTATGGCCAGGGCAGAGATCAAGGGAACAGATTGAGTCTTGAGATATGGGCAAGAGGGTTTGCACCCGAACAATGGAGGGAAATGCCTCTGGGTAGAGAGGAGTGGAACATTCCTCTTTTTCCACCAATTCTTCAGAATAGAACTGATGCCACCATGTCTGCTTCACAGAGAAACTAGACGGGTCTAACCTCCCCTAAGGGATCTGTGTGTGTGACCACAAACAAGAGGCTGCCCCCACACCAGGCTCAAGTTCCAGACTTCTCAAGGCTGCCCAGCCCCTTAAAGTTAATGACTATGGATAGAATAAGAACTAACATGCTTACTCATAGAAACTAGTCCCTTCTTCAGCTTATCCCCTTGGCTAAATGAGAAAATAGCCTTCAATAATTCCCTGAAGCCCCGCAAGCTTGCAGTGATCCCCTATACTCACCTTTGAAAACTCTATTCTGTTTGTCCTCTTTATCTTTTGCTACCTTAAATTTCATTTTCCCCAGTTGATTGCTGCCGGTTACCTAGGTCTTAAAGGAGCCTGATCCCAGGGCAGGACTCTGGCAATTCTGTGTATACATATGTTAGAAGATTTAACTAAGCCATTTAAAAAAAAAATCTAGGTCACAACTTGTCTTCTGTTAATTGGTAAATATGAATGTTCACAGTAATATCTTTAAAATGACATTGAAAATTCTGTAATTTTTTTTTTTATCACTAGATACTAGTGTTTGTTTATCTGTGCCACTCCTATGCCTTCAAGAATTTTCCAGTTGAAGTTTTGAAGTTTATATTTTTTTCTGTCTAAATTAAGATCCATATATTCTTTGAAGCTATATGCGCTTATCTGAACATCTAGCTTAACCAATCACTTCAAATAAGCATAGTTCTTTGTGATTTGACATGTACACATGAAACTATTCAAAGCTATGGCATTGTCAGTTCAGAAGCACACCCAATTCTCTGAATTTAAGTGACAACATAGTTATTGGAAAGCATACTATTTATTTAATCTTCTCTAAAAGCAAACACACATGCCTTAAAAGTCTACAGGACCACAACATCTAGAAGTGTGGCCAGGCTCACACTGTAACTACCCCAGTACTTATTAGGTGCAAATATTAATGTTTTATGTTGTAGAAAGTTTGTATATCCACAGAAGTATTATAAATGTCTGTGTTTATTTTATTTCATGGCCCCAAACTTCTCAATTGTAATGTCTTGCTTCGAGGGAAAAAGGCATCATAACATCAAAAATAAATTTTGATTCTCTTAGTCCATTTTATGCTGCTATAACAGAATACCATAGACTTTATAAAGAAAAACATACCACAGAATTTATAAAGAAAAATAAATGTATTTCTCACAATTCTGAAGGCTGGGAAGTCTAATGTTAAGGAGGTAGCGTCTGGTGAGCGCCTTCTTGCTACCTCATTCCAGGGCAGAGGGAAAGAAAAGGAGACAGCAGCAGAGAGAGCAACAGCAGAGGCTGCTGAACTGGGTCTTTGTCACGAATCCACTCCCAGTATAAGGACACTGATCGGTTCACAAGGGCAGAGCCTTGTGCTCTATCACCTCTTAATGACCTCACCTCTAAACACCACCACAGTGGTAATTACATTTCATCATGAGTTTTGGAGGGGACGGTGAAGCCACAGCACTCTCCAAACATGACAGCATCCTTACTAACGCCTCCAAAGTTTGCTCAAGTGGCATTTGCTCCCTTCTTGTAATATCTCTCTGCATAGTTCTCTATGATAGTCCAGTTGCTTGTGGCATTACACTAATGATATTAAATCATGGAGTAGGTTATTATTTACCAGATGGTTTCCTTCTATTTCAAACCAACAAACCTATTCTAAAGGTACTTGATCTTTATAGGTTGTATATATTGTATCAGTTGGTTAATATTACCCAGTCTGTGGTGTTTTGTTAATATCTAGTCTATAGTATTTTTGGAGAAAATGTATTAACTCACAGATCTGGAGCCTGAAAGTCCAAGATTCAGGTGCCAGCAGGTTTCTACCTGAAGCCTCTCTCCTTGGCTGGTAGACGGCCACCTTGTCTCTGTGTCCTCACGTGGTCTTTTCTCTGTGAATGTGTGTCCTTGATGTGTCTCTGTATGTCCTAATACCCTCTCCTTACAAGGACACCAATAATATTAAAAAAGGGCTCACTCCAATAAACTCACTTAATCTTAGTTTCATTTTTAAGGGCCTATGTCCAAATGCAGTCACATTTTGAGGTACTGGGCGATAGGGCTTTAACTTACTTGGTTCTACAATTTGGTGTGTGTGGGAGAATTCAGTCCATAACACAAGCACTGGGTCACCATTAAGAACAATGGACAAGAAAGCAAAGGCAAGTCACTTCAAAATCATCACGTCCCTGTGTGAAAATTTTCACTATACCGTGGCTGAAAAAGATGCAAAATTTATGGCATATACTGTACATTTGTTTAGATTCATACATGTCACTTCTTAATTAACTTAAAGGAAAATTAATTTGCTCATATAATTGCCAGTTATCACCCATTTATACGGGCTTCATCCCCTTCTATCAGCAGATCCCTTTTACTCTCCAGCCCCGGGTGCTCCAGTTGAGGCATTACCAATTCATGAATTTGTAAATGGCTAGAGCCCAGTTGTTGACTAAAACAATAAGTTGTTGAAATACTAATTCATCTTTGGAAGAATAATATCTCTTTGTTCCTCATTTCAACTTCTGGATTGAAGACAGGTAGAATCTGGCCTATGGGTTACAGGCCAATAAAAAAGGATATTATGGTCACTGTTATTGGTGTCAAGCACAATTTTATCAATACAATGCTTGACAAAACCACTAAAAAAAAGTGGATGCTAAAACACGCAATAATTGCAATGAAACCCCCAGTGGGCCGGGTCTAATAGCTTATACCTCAGCACTTAGGGAGTAACCACCATGGGAGGATCACCATGATTGGGAGTTTTAGACCAGACCCTGAGCAACATAGTGAGACCCCATGTCCATAAAAAAAAATTAAAATTAAAATTAAACATATAAATAAACTCAATGGATAGATTCAACAGCAGACTAGGAATATCAGAGGGAAAAAAACAAAACAGACAATCCGGGACCTGTGGGGTAATAATGAAAGTTCTAACATTTACATCATTCCTCTCCTGGAAAGGGAATAGAAAGAGGGCAGGACTGTGAAAGTACTCTAAGACATAATGACTGAAAACCAGTACAGGTCCCCAGACTAACGAAAATCTCTTCAGACTCAACAGTAAAAATACAAACAAAAACAATCCAATTTGAAAGTGAACAAAGGATCTGAAGGCTAAATTAAGGTGAACTTTTGGAAGTTTAATGCCCTGGCTATTAGAAGCCAGAGTGCTCATCAGTAAAAAAGAACTCTTTCACTTATTTGGGCTAACATGGAGATTTTTTGAGCTCAGAAAATATCTGTTCAGTCAAATGCAGGGACAACTATAAAAGCAGAGTGTGCATGTGATTGGAACAGCTATCTTTCTGTGTATCAATTACTTTTGTTCATAGCACATTTAAGCGGTGTGTTTTCCCCTGGGAACTACTTCTTTTTGGAGGATTACATTTATTAAATATAAAAGGCTGATGACAATAGCAAAAAGAACAGTGATTCCAACCATTGAATTTTGAAATGACTTAATGTGGAAAAATTTAGTAGGAAATACTTATTTCTTACAGGAATTTCCAAGATTGCATGACACAATTCTGGTTTTATATCATCCATCAATCAGTGCAAACATACGCCATTGCTAAAGCCTGTGTAGGTAGGTAACATTTATGGGAAACAGCTATTAGTAATGTATTATTTATTTAGCACTGATTTCTTTGGTTAAGTTGAGCCATATATTTATTTCTACTGACAACTCAGTGTGTAACAGCCTTAAAAAGAGTTCGTGGGAGATAACTATTTGAATTTCACAATACACACATTATATACCAAGCTAAATAATTCCTCAAAGCTTCCCTGACAATGTCCTCAAGGTTAAGCTACCACATACGATTATTTAGAGTTCAGCTTTAAACAAAATTTAATTAATAAACATGTTGATCGTTTCTTCTTATTTACTATAAACAGTCCAAAATGAAAATATCTATCATATAATATGAGTGAAGCCTAAGACTTTTAAAGACAATCTCTACCCCTTCTGAAAGCACATGTAGCGGGAATAAGATGGAGTCATTTAGCCTGGGACTGAGAGACACAGCTGGTCTGGTTGGTTTAGGTCCTCTGGGACCTTTGACCATGTCTCCTATTCTTGCTGTTTTGTAAATTCAGCTTTAACCTAAAAGTTTTATGTTTACATGGATGGAGCTGGAAAATATTCTTCTTAGTAAAGTATCTCAAGAATGGAAGAAAAAGTACTCAATGTACTCAGCCCTACTATGAAACTAATTTAGGGCTTTCACATGAAAGCTATAACCCAGTTACAACCTAAGAATAGGGGGAAGAGGGAAAGGGAGGGGAGGGAGGGGAAGGGGGGAGGGAGGGGTACTGGTGGGATTACACCTGCGGTGCATCTTACAAGGGTATATGTGAAACTTAGTAAATGTAGAATGTAAATGTCTTAGCACAATAACTAAAAAAATGCCAGGAAGGCTATGTTAACCAATGTGATGAAAATGTGTCAAATAATCTATGAAGCTAGTGTATGATGCTCCATGATCATATCAATGTACACAGCTATGATTTAATAAAAATAAATAAATTAATTAATTAAAAAAAGAAAGAAAATAAATATTTGTAAGTATTTCTTTTAAATTATTAACTATTATTTCTTTTTTTAATTCTTTTTTTATCTTTTTACACTCATTTATTTATACACGCTTTTAAAGCAAGTTCAGGAACAAGGCATTTTGATATGAATATTTGGCTTTCATAAGTATGATAATACTCTCAAAACATTTTAACTATTTTGACTGATTGCAAATAATACCAATTATGACACAAAAATCAACATAATTCAGTAAATATGAATTTGTCAAATTTTTAAAATTTCCAAGGCACTATGTAGATACTTAAAGAGGGAAAATATATCAGATGGGAAGAATTATCTTCTGACCTTAATATAGTTAGAGAAATAAACATGAATGCAGACATCATTCTTATTAAGCAGACACAGAAGGCATCTGTAGAGTCACACAATAGAAGAAACTGTATATTGACCATCTAATTTGGATATTTTGTGAGTAAGAGAGTCTGTGAATGAAATTAGCACTAGTTCAACAGGTATAACCTAGGACTGACCCGCTCAAACTGGCAACTCTGCATTAATTAGTGGCATCTGTGAAGAATAAGGAAAGATTCCGTCCTTTTGGGAATACCAATAAGGGGAGCTTTTGGATATTGATGAAATTTGACTTAGACCTTGAAAATGAATAGAAGTACTAAAGTAAAAGTTATTGTAAGCATATAAACTTAGACAAGAAAAGGACTATGGCCAAAAAGAGAGGGGAGTTTTCTATGGACAATGAAAGTGGTCATTCACATGTAAACATTGATGTTTTTATAAGACTCACAATCCTGATAAAAATCAATATTATCTTTTTTTAATGTGAGTTAAGATTCTTGAAAAATTAAATTTCATGCACAAATTTACACAGATATTTCATTACAGCATTGTATTTCTATCCCAGTTTGTCCAAAGAATAAGTTGTATGAGCAAATAATGCAGGGTGTGATAAATTTGAATGCTAATCCAGGGAAAGAATACACCATTAATCCACCTAAAACTTGATCAGGGAAAAGTTATGTCTTTTAAATGGCAACATAGTCAGAAAATGCTATCATGAACTGCAATTATATGATATATTTGCACTAATGGGGTAAGTCTTAATTAAAAATAATGATATTCTCATTACACACTGTTGATCTTGTGGGATTTGCTACTCCGCTTTTCTTTGGAAAAATATGTTCAGTCAGTACATGCTACAGCTGCTGGTGCTGACAAGCAACAATTATGGATGAGCCAGAGTAAAGAACTCGCCTCTGTTTATAGCCTCCCATATGTCTCATATGACACTATATGAACTATATAAAATTTATGTCAAAGTTATTTCTCAAAATGACTAATTTTAGTTAATGTCTTTGGAGGTTAATAACAGAATAACAAACTTACATGTGAAAGTACATTTCAATAATGACATAGGTAATGATCTTGAACCAATGTATGAAATGACATCAAATATCAACTTTTGTTCAAATGTTCAGTAATCATTTAATATATTTTAATGTAATCCTTAAAGCTGTTTAATTGTGCAGAGTAGATATTTTAATTAAATATTTATGGAAAGGAAAAATAGGATATTGGCTACAAAGTTTATGATTTCTGGATGTCAAGAAGTCCCCATATTGAAAGTGTGCAATACACCACTGTTATGTCCTCTGTTTTAAATTCAATAATTATACTTTGCACCTTACTGTCATTAGAATTGTGTTAAAGAAACTTTTCAAAAGAAAGGAGATAATCACAACTTGAAGCCATTTTCTTCCCTTACCTTTCACACTATGCATGCCTGTTTCTTGCTCTTACATTTATGTGGTGCACTGAGAAATCATAGCAACTTGCTCTGCCCCAGAAAAAGATATTTAAGACCATACTGCTGATTGAATCTGAAGCGTAGTTTGCTCATAGTCTGGTTAGACATGTTACTTTGATTGTATTCTCTTGTAATAAACAATTACTCAATTACTCTGTTCCCTGATTTTTTTTTCTTTCTTTTTTTTTTAAACAGGGACTCACATGTTACCCAGGTTATTCTTAATGCAGTGGCACTACCATACCTCCCAGTGACCTTAAACTCCTGGGCTCAAATTACCATCCTGTCTTATTTTCCCAAGCAGCTAAGACTACGGGCACATACCACCATGCAAGGCTAAGTTTTTCTTTTCATTTATTTATTTTATTTTTTCGTAGAGGCAGGGGTCTTGCTCTGTTGTCCAGACTTGTCTCAAACTCCTGATCTCAAGTGATCCTCCCAGCTAGGCCTTCCTAAGTGCTAAAATTATAGACATGAGCTACCAGGCTCAGCCTAATTTCCTGATTAAAAACGAACAAGCATATTTATAACTAAAATTACCTAATGGAAGCTGCTATTCACTATGTGTCTTATTCATGCTCATAAGTTTGGCAACCTAGACTTTTAAATATGTCAAGTAAATATAAAATGTGCTTTGTCCTACAATCCCATTACTGGGCACCTACCCAGAAGGAAAAGAATACAGAAGGACGCTTGCGCTAGACTGTTTATCGCAGCTCAATTTACAATTGGCAAAATGTGGAAACCACCTAAATGCCCACCAACCTAGGAATGTATTAACAAGCTGTGGTATATGTATACCATGGAATACTATTCAACCATTAAGAAAGATGGAGACTTTACATCTTTTGTATTAACTTGGATGAAAGTGGAACACATTATTCTTAGTAAGTCATTACAAGAATAGAGAAGCAAGAATCCCATGTACTCAATACTGATACGAGGACAATTAATGACCTAGTACACAGTGGGGGGTGGGGGAATGGGAGAACAGAAAGAGGAAATGAGAGAGCGGTGGGGGGTCATGGTGTGTGACACACCTTTTGGGGACAGTATGCAATTATAAGAGACTTTACCCAACAAATGCAATCAATGTAACCTGGTTCTTTGTACCCTCAATGAATTCCCAACAATAAAAAAAACGAACATTGTACCCTAATATTTTGTACCCTCGTATTAATCTGAAAATTTAAAAGTAAATACATAAAAAAATCTGTTGCATAAATGAAAAAAATGTGCTTTGCCTTCTCATTTTGTATGTGCTATTCTTCCTTAACCAAGTTTTCTCCTAGATACTCTTTTGTTGCTCAGTTTTATAAAAGCACCTTACTGATATCTCTAGAATTTTCCTATACATTTTCTCTAAACATTTTATCCATGGCTATCAGTCTCCCAGTAGATTCCTCTTTAATAAGAATTTTATTTTGGTTCCTCATAATATCATGTTAGTACACATATAAATATAACATGCAAAAATTGACACTTGCGTTCAATACATGGCTATATGTAGCACCCAAGGCTCAAATAAAGATACCCGGGAATAAAGATTTCTGACCTAGGACAAATAGGTGAATTGGCATGACCGGGAGAAGGGTCTGGGGGTCCCTGACTGCAACTCCCTCCAGAGACTGCAGTGCACTGGCTATACACCAAGTCTGATGTGAAAAGAACAGTTTTCTACAAGTAGACACAATAGAGTTTTAAGATTATTCCTAATAGTTCATTGATTTAGATTGTTTTAATAAATGTTCTCATTTAATTTTAATTCGCAAAACCATCAGTTTACTATTTTGTTCTTTTTACATATATGAGATCTGACAATTAAGTCTGAGAACTAATCCTAGAAAAAAGTGCTACATGCCTCACTGCTGAATATTACTACAGTCACCTTCAAAGTACTCCCCTTGGGAAGCTATTCATCAACACTGCTGTTGAAGATACACTTCAAAGTATTTTTGGAACTGTTTTGTGGAACAGCACTCTTACCCCACCTCATTAATAGAGAGAAATTGGATCTCACCATCTTTTAACTCCATTCATCTACACACATAATTATTTATTCCAGTATACATGTATAACATCGCTAGCATCATAAACCTGTTCTTTAACTGTGTACAAGTATATCAGCTAGACTACAGTGCTTATGCACAGTTTAATGTGCCTTTAATTTTGCACACTCCATTTATTTCTTGATTATTTTCAAAGACAGTAAGATTGATAATTTTTTCTTTCATACGAAAAGATCCAGTGAGATTATTTCACATATGGATAATAGAGTTAAATTGCTTTTTTTTTTTTTCTCATTGTACATTTCATTATAAAATTCCTCACTTTCCTAAATCTTTTTTTAATTCGCATAGATTAAGTTTCCTTCTGTTTCTTTCGGTTCTACGGATATTGACACATGCACAGTTTCCACAATTATAGTCTTATTCGAAATACATACAGAATAGTGTCCCCCTTCTAAAAGGCCTTGAAGCCCCTCCCTAAAAATCCCCTGAATTTTATCTGCTCATCCTTCTCTTCATTTCTCTGAATCCCTGTAATCCGTTTTACTGTTTCTGTAGTTTTGCCTTTTCCAGAATGTCGTCTGAATGGAATTGTACATTACATAGCCTTTTCAGATTGGCTATGCATTGAAAATCCATGTATGTTTTTGACTGACTTGATGGCTCATTCTTTTTATTGCCAAATAGTAGTTGCCTATGTATTGGGGTTTTTGTTTGTTTCATTTAGTTTTTCTTAATCCATTTATTTATGTATTGAAGGCATTTTGCTTTTTCTGTTTCAGGTGATTATTAATAAAGTGTTAATAATTATTCATGTGTAGCTTTTTGTTGTAAACATAAACTGACATATCAGTTGGATAAATACCCAGCAGTACAATTGATGGTTTATATGATGAGACTATGTTTAGCTTAGTTGAAATTATAATATGAAGCCATCTTCCATTTTAATAGGTGTGCTGCAGTATCCCATTGTCATTTTAATTTGCAGTCCCCTGGTGACAAATAACATGGAGTATCGTTACAAATGTTTTTCATTTATCTATCACCTTTTTTAGGTGTGTTTAGATTGTCCGTTTTTAAATTGAATTATTATTATTATTGTTTTCTGAGACAGAATCTCTCTCTGTCGCCCTTGGTAGAGTGTTGTGGCATCATTATAGCTCACAGAAATCTCAAACTCTTGATCTCAAGTGGATCCTTCTACCTGAGCCTCCTAAGTAGCTGTGTCTACAGGCACCCACCACTATGCCCTGCTAGTCTTATTATTTTTTAATACAGATGGGATTTCACCCTTGCTCAGGCTGGTCTCGAACTCCTGAGCTCAAGCAATCAACCCACCTCAGCCTCCCAGAGTGCTAGGATTACAGGTTTGAGCCACCAGTCTTGGCCTGGATTATTTCTTATTGTTGAGTTTTAAGTTCAAGTCAAATTGTATTTTGGATATATGACCTTTAAAATGTATGTTTCACAAATATTTTCTTCAAGCATGGTTAATTTTCAATTTTTTTTCTGTGAACTTAATTTCAATATTTTAATATTCTATGTTTTTTAGAATTCTACAATGATATTCCCTGTGGAGAATATTCTTTGTTTTTTTTTTTCTAGTAGGTTTCTTTGACTTTAAATTTGAATTTTATTAGTTAGGCAAAGTGGATGTGTATTCTTCCACTGTCTTAAATAGCATCTTCTTTTCTCTTTTACCTGTTGATATTTCAGGAACATCTTCTGCCACAAAATTTATACTGTTTCATTACTGTAACTCCTAGAGATACCCTCTAAGCTTACAATTTCCACCTTTTTATTCTATGTGATAAAAGATGTTTCATCATGTTTCTCAAATGATCTATTTTTCCTAAGCACTATGTTTGTGGACATCATTGTCTTTGTGTTACACAATTATACTTTTTAACAAAGATAGTTGAGTATTAGATTTTAATTCTATGTATCATCTGTCTCTGCCTATTTCTTTTAACTATATATTAACTTTATATGTTTGATCAATCCTAAATTTAAATAAATAATTATCTTAATTACTTTTGAAAGGACCAGAAATTTATTTGAAACTGTATTCATGAATAGTTTTCAAGAAACTACTGCTGATAACTTTAATTCTAAATCTGCAGACACATTCCAGCTTTTTTGTATTGTCTTTATCTTTGTCATGAATGACACTTCTGATTTTGCCTACCAGATATCAAATGCAAAAATGTAAACATTCTAGAGACATCTTTACTTTGGTTTTATTTATTACTTTTATGTTCCTGATAAGTATGCCACTTTACCCACTTATCCTTATTATTTGATTCATGCAAAGCATTAATCTTGGCTTTAATATGCTAATTTACTTTTTGTTTTATAAGATGCTAGCAGTGACTTTGAAGCAAAAAAATTCCCTCTCTTTCTTTATTTCTTTCCTACTTAAATTTAGTAATCTTCACTGGTGGTACTATTTCTGAGATAACTTTTTTCTTTGTTATTTCAATGAACATGTATCTAAAAATCCCCCTTAATAATTGCACCTGTATTTTTCAGCAATCTGTCATTTCTCATATCACACTAGGGAATGCATGGAAGCACTCATTTTATTATACATACGTCACAAATTTTTATTCAATAGTTTAATTCATTGAATTCTACTAGTATTGATTGAAGAGCTCCTTTTTTTCCTTTGCTTCTTTATGTTAGAGATGTGTAGTTTTGATTATATGTATTATTTTATTACTGTAATTTTAAGATATCATACTGATGTATTTATATTTAATATAAATAGATATTTATAAAATCATTCTACTTTTTATTCTTAATTTTATTTCTACTTTTATTGCTGCATGGTAACTATTTTATAATTAATAATAGATATATTACTATGTAATATAAATAGAAATTCTATAGGTATAAAATAAAAAGTATTGACCAGTATGTTTTTGTATAAAGCTAATAACCTGAAATGATGGGACCTCTGCACCCAATCCAGGCCCCCAACAGACTCACACACACACACACACACACACGCACACACAACTGGGGACAGCAGAGAGCTTGGTGAGGGTAGAGGTCCCTGACTGGAGGAGAACTCATTCTCTAATCTCCGTTATCATGAGGGGTTCCCTAGCACATGGCAATTGGCACTCTCCTCTCCTTTAGAGTTGGGAATCCCACAGTTTCCCTCGCTTCCACAGACTGCAAGAGGATGCTGCATTCTGAAAGGCTACTGGGGAAAGTCTGTTGTGGATTCAGCACTGTGGAGATTTAAGGGCTTAGATTCCCTGCTCAGGGAAGCTGCGAAAGTAGTGCCTGGTCCTTGCAAGGAGAGGAATGGTCTTCACCATCTTTGCAAACATGAGTATACTGAGCACGTCATTAGTAGAGGTGCAGATTCCCTTACAGGCCCGCAAGTGGCCATCTCCGAGTGCGGCCCCTGAACTCCTGGTGAGCGCAGTCATGTCTGGGCCACAGTAGTGGGAGGCAGAGGGTGGAGAAGTTTCCCTTTCCATACCCCTTGCAAGGCCCGGTATTCTTCCTCTTGTTCCTTTGGTATTGCTGTCTTCCTCTATAGACTCTACACTGCACCTGCATTTTCATGGAGACGAGTATAAACAACTTTGATCACAGGCAGAATCTCTCAAGTGAAGGAGGGCAGGAATTTTCATTTCCTTTGTCATAATGATAGTGGAATTTCTTTCTTCAATAGCTCCTTGGTCTTGGGGGTTCTAAGAATGAACCCAGGGACCACAGATCAGTGGTAAGTTAGGATTTATTTTCCAGAAAAGAATACAGAAAAAGGTTCGGGGCTCCTGGCAGATGGAAAGACTCAAGTCAGAAAAATCTCTGCCTTGGTCCTTTGAAGGAGCACAGTCCACTGCACCCTTGTAGGTGAATCAGTCTCATTTGTGCTCCTTGAAGTTATGAGACCGTGAGAAAAGGGACATTTCCAGTACTTGGGCTAGTTGTGAGTTTGGGTGGGTATTCTCCCCCAGCTCACATAAGGGGCTTTGCTGAAAAATGCAGTCAGTCACGCCTTTAAGGAAAGAACACCAGGTTGTAGCTGGAGACAGAGCATCTGCCTGGGGCAATGGACCCTTGCACTTACTCCCCTACCTCTATTTACACAAAAACTTTTAGTTAATCATATACAGACGTAGGCATACAGAACAGACAACCCAGCCCTTTGTTGTTTTTCTCTAAACAACCCAGCCCTCCATTGTTTTTCTCTAAACAAGATATTCTTGGTTTAGAAAGATGTGTACGTACTTTGCTGGATTAACTCTGATAAGGAATCTTTACTTTTTGTCTTCCTTGTTCTTGGATTATTTCTAGCTGATAATTTTGGGTATACAAGAATGTGAATAAGAATGGCCATTTGCTGCTATGCCTGAGCGAGCACCAGCCATCTCTTAATAAATCATTAATTTCGTCTGCAGCGTCTGCCTCCCTGTCTCTGACTAGGCCAGTGGAAAGCAACAGTCCTTTGTCTGGGGGTAATGGGTCTTCTGTCTAGTAGCACAGGTCTGTGGTAGTTACATTTGGCCAGTACATGGTAGCAAATGAATAGATACAGTCCCTTCCGCTGGGACTAGAGGAATGA
>CAUYPK010003409.1:0-14691 GCA_963574355.1 Loris lydekkerianus
TAATTGACTTGTGTTACGTTGGCAAAAGTGCACTGATTCAAATGGCACTTATTTCGATTAAATTGAATAAATATTCACTGAGATATTACAGTTTAAAGTAGACTCATAAAAACGGACAAAACTTTTGAAATGACCTAATACTTGCAAGGCCAAAGCATGAGAATCGCTTAAGCCCAAGAGTTTAAGGTTGCTGTGAGCTGTGATGCCATAGCACTCCACTGAGGGATACACAGTGAGACTCTGTATCAAAAAAAAAAAAAAAAAAAAGAAATCAATGTCCACAAATCAGTAGCCTTTGTATATGCCAATAACAGCCAAGATGAGAAGTTAATCAAGGACACAATTCCCTTCACAGTACCTTAAAAAAAAAAAAAAAGAAAACAAAGAAAGAAAGAAATACCTCAGAATATGCATAACAAAAGAGGGGAAAGACCTATACAAAGAAAATTATGAAACCCCCCAAAAAAGAAAAAACTAAAGATATTAACATATGGATGAATATGCCATGCTCATAGCTGGGAAGAATCAACATTGTGAAAATGTCTATACTACCCAAAGCAATACACAGATTCAAAGCAATCCCCATTAAAATACCTTCATCATACTTTCAAGATTTGGAAAAAAAATATTTCTTTGTTTTGAATGGAACCAGAAGAAACCCTGTATAGCTAAGGCAATTCTTAGTAATAAAAACAAAATTGGGGATATCACCCAGCATACTTTCAGCTACACTACAAGGTCATAGTGATCAAGACAGCATGGATTGGCACAAAAATTGAGACATTGACATTTGGAACTGAATAGAAAACTATGAAATGAAACTAACTTCTTACAGTCACCTGATCTTTGATACACCAAACAAGAACATACACTGGGGAAAATAATCCCTATACAATAAATGGTGCTGGGACGCCTGGATAACCACATGTGAAAGACTGAAACTGGACCTGCAAAATTCACCTACACCACCTGCAAAATTCACCTCACCACCTACAAAATTGATTCAAGATGGATAAAAGATTTAAATCTAAGGCATGAAACAACAAAAATCCTCCAAGAAAGTGTGGGACAAAAACTTGAAGATATCTGCCTGGGGAAAGATTTTATGAAGAAGATTTCTGTGGCAATTGCAACAAAAACAAAAACACACAAATTGGACTTAATTAAACTGAAAAACTTCTATACAACTAAGGAAACAACCAAAGCAAAAAGACAACCTTCAGAATGGGAAAAGATATTTGCATATTATGAATTGGACAAAAGCCTGATAACTAGGATCTATAGAGAACTCAAGTTAATCAACAAAAAAGACCCAACAATCCCATATGTCACTGGGCAAGAGAGATGAATAGAACCTTCTCTAAAGAAGACGAATGAATGGCTGACACCCCTAATCATCAGAGAAATGCAAATCAAAAACACCCTGAGATATCATCTAACCCCAGTGAGAAATGCCCACATCACAAAGTCTCAAAGCTACAGATGCTGGTGTGGTTGTGGGGAGAAGGGAACACTTTTACACTGCTGGTGGGACTACAAACTAATACAACCTTTTTGGAAGGAATCCTCAAAGAATTCAACTAGACCTCCCATTTGATCCTGCGATCCCATTACTAGGCATCAACCCAGAAGAAAAAAAAAAAATCCTCCTATCATAAGGACATTTGTACTAGACTGTTTATTGCAGCTCAATTAACAATCGCCAAAATGTGGAAACAACAAAAACACCCAGCAACCCAGGAATGGATGAACAAGCTGTGGTATATGTATACCATGGAATACTATTCAGCCATTAAAAAGAGGGAGACTTTACATCTTTTGCACTAACCTGGATTGAGGTGGAACACATTCTTCTTAGTAAAGCATCACAAGAATGGAGAAGCAAGAATTTAATGTACTCTATTCTAATATGAAGGCAGTAGGTGAGCTAATGTAAGGTGGGGGTAGGAGAGTTAGCAAATGGGGAGAGGGGAAGTGGGGATGGAGGTCATGGTACATGGCACAACTCTTGGGAGCTGGACACAATTATAAGAGGGACTTTATCTAACAAATGCAGTCAGTGTAACCTAATTCTTTGTAGCCTCAATCAATCCCAAATAATAAAAAATACAGTAATTTTTTTAAAAGTCAGTAACAAAAATAAAATAAAGTGGCACTGAAGGACCTTCAGGATACACTTACCTCTCCAATCTCACTTCCCTAACACCCCTCACCCATGCTTCACTGCAGCCACCAAGTCCTCAAATACACAGGACGTGTTTCCTCCCTCTCCATAATGCTGGCTAAGCTGCTTCCCCTCTTAAATGTCCTGCTCCTCAGTAACCTTCAAAACACAGCTCAAAAGTTACCTTGTCTCGAAAGTTTTCCTTGACACTACTCCTCCCCCACCAACCCTCAAGGCTACATTAAGTGCCATTAAGTAAATGCAGAGAACAGTGCATTAATTGCAGTGCACTGAATGGATTTCCTTATCTCTCTCCCACAGGACATGTGTGGCCTGCAGACAGGAGCTCTGCTTTTCTCACATCTGCATCCTCAGAGCCTAGGCATGCGTGTTTATTGCTCTCTCCCACAGGACATGTGTGGCCTGCAGACAGGAGCTCCACTTTTCTCACATCTGCATCCTCAGAGCCCAGGCATGCGTGTTTATTGCATGAATTTAGTCTCTACTTTTCATTGACCAAAGATACATATAACCACTGAGAAAACTAAAACAAATGCTATTGTAATAACAGATAAAATGCAAACAATAACCTTGCTATTCTAGTTTCTTATTCTTGAAATAACTCTGAAAACAGTGATTATTTAGTCTTTCACATTCTGCTGAGGATCTGAACTACGACAGCACAGCGGAAACAGTCCCACCCCCTACAGTGCAGCGGACAACAGTGGGTGTCTCTGTGCCCACCTGGCACACAGTGGCTTCCTAAGGAGTGTTTGTTAAGCAAATTTCAAACTCAAGTATAAAAATATGAGCAAGTCTTAGGTAGACAGCTCATTCTTTCTTTTTTTTTTTCCAATCAATATTTTATGTGCCATTACTCACCAGGTTGATTGTACTCCCAGCCAAACTTCTTTGAGTCGTGTAATGCCTGTCCTAACAGGGCAGCTTGATGCATCAATTTCTTAGGAATGCAGCCTACATTTACACAGGTGCCACCAAGACCTGAGAAAGAAAAAAGAGCTTTCATGTTTCCTGTGAGGGGACTGTGGGTGTATTCTCACACACCTGCACAGTGTTATTATAATAAAACACATGGAAATGACAAGCTTGAACGTGGTAGGGTCAATACCTCAACCCAAAATAAGATATAAGTGATTCATCAAAAATTTCTTTTCTTTTTTTGAAACAACACCTGGCTATTTTTTTAGAGACAAGGTCTCGCTCTTGCTCAGGCTGGTCTCCAACCTCTGAGCTCAGGCAATCCACCCACCTCAGCCTCCCAGAGTGCTGGGATTATAGGCAGGAGCCATCACGCCTGGCCTAATCCAAAATTTCTAACCAAGGGGTCACGAAGGAGATCCAAGAATGAGCAAAAATAGAGTCGTGAAAAGTTCTCTGGGGACACAGTCCAAAACTTTCACTTGAATCTGATGCACAGAGGGATCAGAACTATATCAGGTTAATTACGTCTGTCCTATACCAAGGGTCAGCAACTCGGCTCCCAAGTCTGCCTTCTCTGCATCTCTGACCTGACAGTCTGCCCACTGCAGCTGCCTAGAGGCATCTACTTTGAATCCTGAACAAACAAAAGAGCTCGTGAAAAACCAAGTACTCTTCTGCAGGACAGGAGTCAAAGCCCCCCCACCCCCCACCCCCATTGTAGTCTCATCTCACAGGACAGATCAGTAGGATTATTTTGGGACAGAAAGGGAGGAGGAGAAAAAGAGAGGAGATGGCCGGAGGAGGGCCATAAAGACAAGGGTGCACACATAAGAATGTTACAAGAAAAATCAAGGTGGATCGTAGCTTTGGTGTAAAATTCTAGGCTACAACCTTTAGAGAAGTTTGAATTTTAAAAAAATGACTTTCATATTTTATCAGTCAGGTTTCTGGCAGGAAAAAAAAAAAAGACATACTCAAGCCAGGTAACCAAAGAAAGTTTATAGAGGCATCACTACGAAGTGTGGGTAGGAGAGGAAACAATGCCCTAACCCAGGGGCAGCCAGGGGAGCAACCAGCCACCCTGTGAAGGAGCAAGGAGACAGAGAGAGTGCCTCACCCCGAGGGAGCCTGCCGTCAGGGAGCCTGCCATCCTACCCAGCAGACCAGGAGGGAGCAGGGTTGCCAGACCCCAACTCCACTCTCCTCACTCCCTCTGCTCTCTACCACTCTAACCAGCCAACCCTCAGAGTCGGCGAGGCTGCCAACTGACCCATCTGTTGGGACACAGTGCAGGGCAGAGATAGCGAGGGAATGCATTTGAAGCCACAAAAAGAGAACATGCAGCACAAAATGTCTTCTATTCTATTACAAAAAAACATAACAAGAAAAGCCCTGTCCATAGCAGAGTTACAGGGCTAGGGCCTCACTGGGTTCCTTACTAAATTAAAATGTGATGATAACACACACTGAATCAACTATTATGTAACCATTAAAGCTGTGTAGCCACTAAAGCTCCCATGATAAACTGATACAGAACCACAGAAAGATGTTACAGCAAACTTAAGAGACCACAATACACATAGTGAACAGCTCTGTGACAATATTAGCACATGTACGAAAAAACTAGGACAGAAGTCCTAGAATATTAAGCTCACAGTATTTTTTTCTTTTTGCAAAGTCTTCCTTAATAATTTTCCTATCATCTTCCAAATGTCCCCACTTGTTCACTAGCACCTGAGACTCAGTATCCTCCTCTATGAAGCAGACTAGTTATACCTCTTGAGATAGTGTGAGGGTTAAATCAGAGTGAAGAGCAGAGAACAAAGAGCAGGGGCTTACCCCAGCACGTGCCCTGAGGAGACGGCACCACAAAGTCTACCACCATGACTTTCTTCCCCAAAATGGCAGCTTCCTACAAAAAAGCCACAAATAAAGATCTTGTTGTTTTCCTGACATTCCCCCACTTTTCTCTCCCCTAAATGAAAACACAGTTTTTATGTGAAAACACAAGTCTCTTCCCAGAATTAAACCAGCTATTAAAATAAAAGCTTAGATTGTAACATGATGACTATTTTTGAGCAGCAGAAGTACTTAGTGATCACCAGGAAAACTGTCCACAAGTCTCACTTCCCTGTTCACACCTTTGCACAGGCGAGGCCGCCAGAGCCTCCACCAATGACAATGAGGTCATAGTCATACGCTGAGTCTTCCTGAAGGAGCTTCTGTAACAAACCACTCTGATGTGCCTATGGTTTAAGGAAAGGAGGAAGAACACTGCATTACTCAAAGTTTCAAAACTGCTTAATTGCATGCTATGTTCAATCAGTATGATTTTGTTCATGAAAAACTCACAGAAACAATTAGCCCATAATTCACCTAAGCTGGAATTGTAAGTTTATTTGTCCCTTCTGACCAATCACCTGACAGACAACTAGGCATGTGTCTAATAACCCAAAGGGTCATGGATTTGTATCTATGTCAGATGAAGTCATTTTTCTTGGTTTAATCATCCAAATATTATAATCCGGCCATCAACAAATTTTGCTCATGGCTTCTCATAAATTGCCCTAAATTTTGTAGCTGGACTGGGCAACTACCTATACAACACAAACATCTTGCTTTTTCTTACAGCAATGGTTGGGAGGCTGGCTCTGTGCCATATTCTGTTCATTTGGCCCTCCTGGAGATCAGGAGTAGCCCAGGTGAAGTGAGAGGTTTGATGCAACACTTGGCAACAGTTCTCTACAAAGTCAATTGCTCACCCCATCAGCCTGGCTTTAGAAACACCGAGCTCACTCCCAGGAATCCCCAGAGGTGCTTCATAACCCCGGAGGATTCACCAAATACCACAGCGCCCACAGAAGAAGGCTTTCAATTCAGTGCTCAAGGCTTTTGACACATTCTACAAAGCACTCCTTTGGCCACCTTATTTGCAGGTGCCTTTAGGGAAATCCATCTCACAAGAATCTGCCATCCAAGGAAATATCTTTCAATCTAGAAATAAAATTGCTATCTCTGCATGTCTAGATTCATTGTCTGACATCATTTTCCAGGTTAGGACTGGCGAGATCAGCACTTCAGACACTATTCAGAAGCTATGATGATGGAACTCGGCCAGCCAGGTAACTGGGTTACACCTTTCAAGACTGATAAATCAGGCTGTTATTATACAGCAATAATGATCACAGATTAACATAACATGGAGACAATATTTTTTCCACACAAAAATAGAATCCTTAATTAAAATCTCAAATATAAGTATTTAATCAATCAATCACTGATTAATACTGCATACATATAAAAAGGATACAAGTGAGAATTTTAATAAAAGCAAATAACTAATTATAAAATAAGGATCTATTTAGTAAACATCAACTTTCATCTATCACTGTCTAACTGATGATTCCTTTGTATTTCTAGCATTCTAGGAACCAAAACATCCAAAGCTACCTTTGCAAAGCAACCCAGGGTGAGCAGCCTTGGCAGGAATTCTAATGAGCCTAGATATGAATGTTAGTGTCCACCTCATTTCACTGAGGGAATAGCCTTGGTTTCTCTTCTCATCAGAAGGAAAAGACCTGGAATGACCCCAGGATGGCCTACCTGTCTGGCCTCGTACCTTCACACAAAAGCCTTATTCTTAGCTTCTGCAGTTCTGTGGTGGAAACTTCAATCTTCCTAACAGTAATCAAGATTATCTGTTAACTATTCTATAAGTATCTCGACTTTATAACTTCCAAAAGACAAATGAACAGACTTCTAAAAATCTTTTTTTTTCCTGTTAAGTACTTTTTAAAATAAAATTTAAACAAACAGTATTAACATATATTCTATTCTTACTACCTGGAAAGTTCGGTCGCATCCACCCACATGGACTTTATTCACAAAAATATTGGGCACGGTTTTCTGATTAGAGATTTCTGATAGTACTTCTTGAACACTGGCCCCATCATCTAAGAATTAAAAAAAAAAAAAAGAATGAAAACATTAAAGAAGGTTGCAGTCCTTGGTGAGCTGAAGTGTCACAACTCCCAAATTGCTCACATGTACAGGCTCGTAAAAGGTCACTGCATTATATAACTTTATGAAACAATGACTCACAAGGAGAAAACAGCCACAATTTCAAATTAAGCCTTAAAAAAATGAAGATCAATCTACTGATTTATTTTAAAATAAATACTTCCAAATTAGATTTTGATATATAATTCAATGACTATGGCAAGACAAATAGGTTAAGAACCCTCTTTAAAGAGAAAACATCAAGATAAAATCTGCTGCAACAGTAACTCAGAAAATACTTCCTACTATTATATTAGGAAAATCTTTATGATTTACAGTCTAAAATGTATTCTTCATCCCTAAAAATCAAACTAAGCCATGATGACTTAAGACTACCTTATCTCCAAGTCTACCTACATGTTCTCCAAGATTCAAGAGCATTTCGCTTATTCAGGCAACTTGGTTCAAATGTGTCAGGGAAGTTGCAGAGGTCAGGTTTTCTGCCTGCCACCCTGTCCCCACCTCTGTAAAGCACCTCACGTATGAAGTGCTCAGCCAGGATTAGACTGCAAGGATGCCGGAACTGAAAGGTAAAGCTAAAAAGGTAAAGCTGTCCACCGGGTCCTGCTGTCCCTGGTGGTGGACAGCAGGACCCGGAACAGGAGCAGATACTCCCCATTTATTATAGCTTGATCCATTTGACCAGAGAGACACATATGAAATGCCTCAAGTTCTTCAAATGAGTAACTTATATGTCTTCTTTTTACTCCCTTCTCTCAAATATGGAAAACATATAAATAAAAAACCTGCACCAAATTATCTGTCATAGGAGAGCTCATTTTCTGCATGACTGAGTATAGGCAAAGATGGTTTCTCTAACCCTGGGACAGGAGCGACTAGAGCTGAACAAAGTAAATGAAAAGAAGTCAATCTGGTTGGCGCTCATCACAAGGCCACTTACCAATCTGATCAAGTTCCAAGATGTCATATCCAACTCCCAAAGAAGAAAAGAGTTCTTTAACCTGTAACAAAAAATTACCTCAGTTTCATTCTCACAAAAGATTCAGCAGTTACGGGCCTGGCACTGAGGCTCACGCGGTAGTCCCAGCACCCTGGGAGGCTGAGGCAGGAGGATCGTTTGAGCCCAGGAGTTCCAGTTTGCTGTGAGCTGTGATGATGCCACAGCACTCTAGCCTGGGCAACCAAGGGAGACTCTGTCTCGAGAAAAATACAAAACAAACAACAAAAAATCTTCAACAGGTATGAAATACAGACAGTAAGATGTCCAAAGGGAGAGTTCTTTAGGAATATGAGTGTTTTCCTCTTTCTTCAACACATTTTCCCAGAATAATTTCAGCCCAGCCTTGCCTTGTTTTTTTACTCTCTCCTTGTGACTCCCAAATCTATAACTTTTTCCCAAACGTCTTTTCTGAACTCAAGACTCGCAGCAAACATTTTTCCACCTGGATACCCCACAAGCACCTCACAGACCACATGCCCAGAATGGACCTCCTCTTCTTCCACAGGCCTTTCCTCTCTCTGTGTTTCCTTTTAACAGTCACTAAATCGTTCAACTAATTTTTATCCACCAAATAACTTGAATGGGTCAACTGCTATTCTAAGTACTAAAGATGTAATAACGAACAAGAAGAAATCACTGCCCTCACACAGGGGAACAGTCAAACAAGAAGCTCCAGCATCTCGCTACTGAACCAGGACACTGAGGAGCATGCAGACTCCAGAATCAGACCTGAGGCAGCACCTGCACTTTTAACAAGTCTGGCAAACTCTCATGGGGAATAATCTTAATGCCAAAATGCTGCCCTCCCACACTAACTCCCATCTTCCCAGTGACAGAGCTTATTAAGGCCCAGCAATTCTGTATTGAGCTGGCTGACCTTTCTAGCTCCCCTGAGTAGCATCTTAATTTGAGCCATAAACACTGACTGCTGGAAATTCTTAGTGACATCCTAAGAAAGCTCTCTGCATCAGCTCTGTCCCTTCTAGTCATCAAAACTGCGGCCAAAGAGGTCTTTTAGAACCTACTTTTGACCACCCTACTTAAAACCTTTCAGTGTCCTTAGCCCTCAAGATAAAACTCAGAGGTTCCACTTCCAAAACAGAATCCTGAGCAGATTCTCCACCGTGGTGAAACACTCACAACTGGGGAAAGTACAGCAGAACCTCCCTAGCCGGTCACCTCCCCAGGCTGAACACCTCCTCAAGGGACCCAATACTCACAGACCAGACGTGCGCCACATGTACGTATGCGCTGACCAGTTAGGTGATCGACTTACAGACGTTCTACTGTATTTTTAAACAACCATTAAGTCTCTGAAAAGTTTCTAAGGGCATATACCAAATGAAAAACTATTTACTCAAGAAAATCTACTACACTGCAGTAAGAGCAGAGAGAGGCTGTGGCACTTGTGCCCCAGTCTGCTGCCTACTCCCCTGCCCTAGAGCAAGCAGCTGATGGGAGCTCTACTCAAGACGTGCGCGCGGCCTAGAACCTAAGGCTCCCTAGCCCTATCTCCAGTTAGGAGACTTAGGCTCTCACCAGAAGCACAGGCGCTAGCAAGGCTCCCTCCCTGCCCGCCCTCTCAGTGCAGAGGAACCTTCTAGAAGCAAAAGCTCTACCCCAGGTGCAGCACGAGGGGTTGCTGGGGTTCTGATCAACCACGCCCCTGTCCACACGTAGGGTGACCAGGCTGCAATCAGCAAGCCAAGAGGATCAGCGGCTACCATGCCACCCCCCCCACAGAGCCCAGAAGTGTCACTTGGAGAGAAGCAAGTCATTGCCCCACCCTCAGCTCTGGAGCAAGGGATCAGAGATTTTGCTTGGTGCAAATCATAAAATCAGAGAGCACTAAAGCTGATTTTATTTGAAACAGACTATGGAAAAGTTCAACTATACAGCCACTCCTGTAAACAACAGAGATTTTCATGGCAAGCAACTGACGAGGCTGATTACCCCGTTAAAGCAACATGTGAACCACAGGACAGTTCAGTCCCTCACAGGGGTCCTCAAACTTTTTAAACAGGGGGCCAGTTCACTGTCCCACAGACTGTTGGAGGGCTGGACTATAGTTAAAAAAACACAAAACAAAACTATGAACAAATTCCTACGAATACTACACATGTTATATTGAAGTTAAAAAAAATGGGAACAAATACAATCACACCACCCAATGTGGCCCACAGGCTGTAGTTTGAGGACCCCTGCTAGACCAGTGGTTCTCAACCTTCCTAATGCCAGATGTATTTTCATTGTTACAAAGGTGTTGCAACCCACAGGTTGAGAATCGCTGGTAGAGGGAGGGAGAAAGACAGCTAAGAATAGCCCTCCTGGTTTTAAAATAAACTTTAAAGACTTCCCTCAAAAAACACCTCTATGAAGAGGCCCCCGATAAAATCAGACCAAAGTGTGGAACAATATATGTGCAGGACGTTGTCAAAATTGATGCAGACAGGGACGATCCAAGATGACGGCCGAGTAACAGCCTCCCTGCAACAGGGCACGATGCGTCAGGGGAGATAAGACTCCAGGCATCTCTGGTTGGTGGAATCTGCCTAAAATCATTCCTTTGAGGATACAGGGAGTCAGCAAGGGACTTCTGGACCCCAATAGGAGGACAAAAACAGTGGAAAACTGGCAAGTGGGTGCGTGTGTCGAATCGACCTAATCCTGCCTACAGCTGTAAATACAAGTAGCAGTGAGACTGCAAACTGGAAAGGCCTTACCAGTGAACTGTTTCAGTGTTTTTGGACATGGCACTCAGTTGAACTGCCTTGGGGAGAGCTTGAGCAGGAGTGTGGAGAACTTTGTGCATTGTCTAGGGCCGCAGACTGAGCCGCTGAGCTGGTGGAGCTAATAGTGTTTGGCTATGGGCCGCAGGCAGACATTGTTAGAGAACTGCCCCTGCAATCTCCACCCTCAGGGTCACAGAGCAAGGATCAGGCAGCAGCTAGTAACCTACTCACTGAGCAGCCTAAAGGCGGGAACTGAGATACCTTACAGCCTTAACCCTCAAGGGCAGAGTGAGACCAGTTTTGGCACACTGGTGCCTTGGGCTGTTACCCTGGGTAGAGTGCTGTGACATCACAGCTCAAAGCAACCTCAAATTCCTGGGCTTGGCACCTCCCAGACCTCCATAAGAGTTGCGCCAAGAACCGCGCCCCATGCCCACTGGTCCTCCGCATGCCCTGACCAGGAACTCTGGGAGCCGCGCAACCCCACAACCTCCCTCCTGTACCTTCCCTGCTCCACACCGGGCCGCTCGTCTGACCAGGGACTCTGGTAGCTGCGTGCCCTCCGGAGCCCTCCCTGCCTCTGCGCAGAGCCCTTCTCCTGGCCAGAGACTTCTGGAGCCTTAGGCTCTCTGTGCCAAAGTCACTGGGCACCATGAACTCCCAGAACCGTGTGCACCACACCTGCCGTGTTGCTGGATCCGGGTGTGTCACACTCCGGAGCTGCTTCCACAACAAGACCTCCCTGGCTGGGGCAGCCCCACAGGAACTACACAGGGTCACTCCCTACAAAGATCCAGCAACAATAGAGTGATCCCGCTGCGTTCTAAACTTGGAGAAACACCTCCCCAACTCTGAGGAGAGCCAGACGCAATGGTAGAAAACAATCATGAGGCAAAATCAAGAGAAAAACTCTGGCAATATGAACAGTCAGAGTAGGTCAACTCCCCCAAGGATCAATGGGGCAGACACAGCACAAGACCCCATGCACAAACAAATAGCTGAGATGTCAGAAATCGAATTCAGAATCTGGATAGCAAATAAGATCAAATTAGAATTTCAAGCAGTAACCCAAAAGGTATCTCAAGAGTTCAACAAATTCAAAGACCAAATGACCAAAGATTTTGACACATTGACACAAGAAGTTACAGCCCTCAAAGATCTGAGAAACACAGTAGAATCCCTCAGTAACAGAATGGAGCAAGCAGAAGAAAGGATTTCTGAAATTGAAGACAAAGATTTAGAACACTCCCAAACTCTCAAAAAGGAAGAGAAATGAAGGGCAAAAACAGACCACTCTCTCAGAGAGCTCTGGGAAAATTCGAAAAAAATCAATATTCGTCTTATAGGGATCCCCGAAAGCAACAAAGTGGCTGCACAAGGCAGATTCTCTTCTCCATGAGATTATGAAGGAGAACTTTCCAGACATGCCAAGAGATTCCGAAATTCAGATAGCAGACAGTTTCAGAACTCCAGCACGACTCAACCCAAATAAGACACCCCCAAGACACATCATAATCAACTTCACTGAAGTTAAAATGAAGGAGAAAATTCTGAAAGCAGCCAGATGAAAGAAAACCATTACCTACAAGGGGAAGAATATTAGAACAACTGCAGATCTCTCTGCTGAAACCTTTCCAGCTAGAAGAGGGTGGTCATCAACTTTTAATCTCCTAAAACAAAATAACTTTCAACCCAGGATCCTGTACCCAGTTAAACTGAGCTTCATTTATGATGGAGAAAGTAAATACTTCAACGACCTTCACATGTTGAAGAAATTTGCCATAACTAAACCAGCTCTCTAGGATATTCTCAGACCTATCTTCCATAAAGACCAGCATAATCCTCCACCACAAAAGTAAACCCACCCAGAAAATTTAGATCAAATTCCAACTTCCAGTCGCAAAAGGATTAAAAATGTCCATCGGACTCTCAAAGGCTTATCAATATTCTCAATTAATGAGAATGGTTTAAATTGTCCTCTAAAGAGGCAGAGGTTGGTTGACTGGATACAAAAACTCAAGCCAGATATCTGCTGCATCCAAGTATCGCATCTTACTTTAAAAGACAAATACAGACTCAAGATAAAGGGATGGTCATCTATACTCCAGGCAAATGGAAACCAAAAAAAAAAGCAGGCCTTGCAATCCTACTCACAGACAATAGGCTTTAAACCAACTGAAATAAGGAAGGATAAGGATGGACACTTCATTTTTGTTAAAGGTAATACTCAATATGATGAGATCTCAATTATCAATATTTATGCACCCAACCACAACACACCTCATTTTATAACAGAAACACTAACAGACATGACCAACTTGATTTACTCCAGGTCCACATTAGTTGAAGATTTTAACACCCCTTTAGCAGTGCTGGATAGATCCTCCAAAAAGAAGCTAAGCAAAGAAATTTTAGATTTAAACTTAACCATTCAACATCTGGACGTAACAGACATCGACAGAACATTTCATCCCAACAAAACTGAATACACATTCTTCCCATCAGCCCACGAAACATACTCCAAAATCAACCACATTCTAGGCCACAAATCTAACCTCAGCAAATTTAAAAAAAATAGAAAGTATTCCTTGCATCTTCTCAGACCATCATGGAATAAAAGTTGAACTAAATAACAACAGAAACCTGCATATCCATACAAAAACATGGAAGCTAAACAACCTTATGCTAAAGGATACATGGGTTATGGACAACATTAAGAAGGAAATCACCAAATTTTTGGAACAAAACAACAATCAAGACACGAATTACCAGTACCTCTGGGATACTGCAAAGGCAGTCCTAAGAGGGAAATTTATAGCACTGCAAGCCTTCCTCAAGAAAACGGAAAGAGAGGAAGTTAATAACTTAATGGGACATCTCAAGCAACTGGAGAAGGAAGAACACTCCAACCCCAAACCTACCAGAAAAAAAGAAATAACCAAAATCAGAGCAGAATTAAATGAAATTGAAAAACAAAAGAATTATACAACAGATCAATAAATCCAATAGTTGGTTCTTTGAAAAGATCAATAAAATAGATAAACATATGGCCAACCTAACCAGGAAAAAAATAGTAAAATCTCTAATTTCATCAATCAGAAATGGTAACGATGAAATAACAACAGACCCCTCAGAAATTCAAAAAATCCTTAATAAATATTACAAGAAACTTTACTCTCAAAAATATGAAAATCGGAAAGAAATCAACCAATATTTGGAAGTACGCCACCTACCAAGACTTAGCCAGAATGAAGCAGAAATGTTGAGCAGGCCTATATCAAGTTCAGAAATAGCATCAACTATACAAAATCTCCCTAAAAAGAAAAGCCCAGGACCAGATGGCTTTACGCCAGGATTCTACCAAACCTTTAAAGAAGAACTAGTACCTATACTACTAAACCTCTTCCAAAATATAGAAAAAGAAGGTTTACCCAACACATTCTACAAACCAAACATCACCCTGATCCCCAAACCAGGGAAAGACCCAACAAGAAAAGAAAATTATAGACCAATATCACTAAAAAATATTGATGCAAAAATACTCAATAAGATCATAACAAACAGAATCCAACAACACATCAAAAAAGTCATACATGATAACCAAGTGGGATTTATCCCAGGGTCTAAACACTGGCTCATTATACGTAAATCTATAAATATAATTCAGCACATAAACAAACTAAAAAATAAGGGCCATGTAATTCTCTCAATTGATGCAGAAAAAGCTTTTGATAATATCCAGCATCACTTCATGATCAGAACACTTAAGAAAATTGGTATAGAAGGGACATTTCTTAAACAGATAGAGGCCATCTACAGCAAACCCACAGCCA
>CAUYPK010003414.1:0-29920 GCA_963574355.1 Loris lydekkerianus
CTTCTATACCAATTTTCTTAAGTGTTCTGATCATGAAGGGATGCTGGATATTATCAAAAGCTTTCTGTGCTTGATTTTCTCAATTGAGAGAATCATATGGTCTTTGTTTTTTTAATTTGTTTATGTGCTGAATTATACTTATAGATTTACGTATATTGAACCAGCCTTGAGACCCTGAGATAAAACTGACTTGGTCATGATGTATAATTTTTTGATGTGTTGCTGAATTCTGTTTGTTAGGATCTTGTTGAATATTTTTGCATTTATATTCATTAGTGACATTGGTGTATAATTTTCTTTTCTTGTTGTGTCTTTTCCTGGTTTGGGGATCAGGGTGATGTTTGCTTCATAGAACGTGTTGGGCAGTCTTCCTTTTTTTTCTACATTTTGGAACAGGTTGAGGAATATAGGTACTAGTTCCTCTTTAAAGGTTTGGTAGAATTCTGATGTGAAGCCATCTGATCCTGGGCTTTTCTTTTTAGGGAGATTTTGTATGGTTGATGCTATTTCAGAACTTGATATAGACCTGTTCAACATTTCTACTTGATTCTGGCTGAATCTTGGAAGGTGACATGCTTCCAAGTATCGGTCGATTTCCTTCAGATTTTCATACTTCTGATAAAAAAGTTTCTTATAATATTCATTAAGGATGTTTTGAATTTCTGAGGAGTCTTTTGTTATTTTGTCTTTGTCATTTCTGATTGATGAGATTAGAGATTTTGCTCTTTTTTTCCTGGTTAGGTTAGCCAAAGGTTTATCTATTTTATTGACCTTTTCAAAAAATCTACTTGTTGATTTATTGATCTGTTGTATAATTCTTTTGTTTTCAATTTCATTTAATTCTGCTCTAATTTTGGTTATTTCTTTTCTTCTACTGGGTTTGAGGTTGGAATGTTCTTCCTTTTCCAGTTGCTTGAGTTGTCCCATTAAGTTGTTAACTTCCTCTCTTTTCGTTCTCTTGAGAAAGGCTTGCAGTGCTATAAATTTCCCTCTTAGGACTGCCTTTGCGGTATCCCACAGGTTCTGATAATTCGTGTCTTCATTGTCATTTTTTTCCAAAAATTTGGCAATTTCCTTCTTAATCTCATCTCTGACCCAGCTATTATTCAGTATAAGGTTATTTAACTTCCATGTTTTTGTATGACTATGCAGATTCCTGTTGTTACTGAGTTCAACTTTTAATCCATGGTGGTCTGAGAAGATGCAAGGAATAATTTCTATTCCTTTAAATTTACTGAGGTTAGACTTGTGACGTATGATGTGATCTATTTTGGAGTATGTTCTGTGGGGTGATGAGAAGTATGTGTATTCATTCTTGTTGAGATGAAATGTTCTGTAGATGTCTGCTAAATCCAAATGATGGATGGTTAGGTTTAAATCTAAAATTTATTTGCTCAGCTTCTTCTTGGAGGATGTATCCAACACTGCCAAAGGAGGGTTGATATCTCCCACAAAGATGGAGCTGGAGGAAATCAAGTTGCTCATGTCTGTTAGAGTTTCTCTTGTAAATTGAGGTGCATTCTGGTTGGGTGCATAAATATTCATAATTGAAATCTCATCATATTGAGTATTACCCTTAACAAATATGAAGTGACCATTCTTATCCTTCCTTACTTTTGTTGGTTTAAAGCCTAGTATATCTGCAAATTACCATTTGCCTGAAATATGGATGACCATCCTTTCTTCCTGAGTCTATATTTATCTTTTAAGTTAAGATGCGATGATTCTTGTATGCAGCAAATATCTGGGCCTGAGTTTTTTTATCCGGTCAGCCAACCTGTGCCTCTTTAGAGGACAGTTTAAGCTGTTCACATTGATTTAGAATATAAATAAGTCTGGTAAAATTTTGGGCATCGAGTTTTTCGAAAGTCCAGTGGACATTTTTAATCCTTTCGCCACTGTGGAAGTTGGAGTTTGATCAAAAGTTTCTGAGTGAGTTCACTTTTGTGGTAGAGGATTGTGCTGGTCATTATGGAGGATAGGTCTGAGAATATCCTGAAGAGCTGATTTGGTTTTGGCAAATTTCTTCAACATGTGAATGTCATTAAAGTATTTAATTTCTCCATCATAAATGTTAGTTTAGCTGGATACAGGATCCAGGGTTGAAAGTTATTTTGTTTTAGGAGATTAAAAGTCAATGACCACTGTCTTCTGGCTTGCAAAGTTTCAGGAGAGAGATTCTGCAGTCATTCTAATATTCTTCCCTTTGTAGGTAATGGTTTTCTTACATCTGGCTACTTTCAGAATATTCTCTTTCATTTTAACTTTAGTGAAGTTAATTATGATGTGCCTGGTGGATGTCTTATTCCAGTTGAGTTGTGCTGGGGTTCTGAAACTGTCTGCTATCTGAATTTCAGAATCTCTTGGCATGTCTGGAAATTTCTCTTTCATAATTTCATGGAGAAGGGCCTCTGGGCCTTGCAAAGCCACTTCATCGCTTTCAGGGATTCCAATGAGGCAAATATTAGCCTTCTTCGAATTATCCCAGAGCTCTCTGAGAGAATGATCCCTTTTTGCTATCCATTTCTCTTCCTCTTTGAGAGTTTGGGAACGTTCAAAAGCTTTGTTTTCAATGTCGGAAATCCTTTCTTCTGCTTGCTCCACTCTGTTACTGAGGAATTCTCCTGTATTTTTCAGATCTTTGAGGCCTGCAAATTCTTGCTTCAATTTGTCAAAATCTTTGGTGGTTTTGTCTTAAATTCATTAAATTCTTGAAACAACTTTTGAATTTCCCCTCGAATTTCTAATTCAAGCTTTTGAATTGCACCTCGAATTTCTAATTCCAAATTTTCCTCCATTTTATTAATCTTGTTTACAATCCAAATTCTGAATTTGATTTCTGACATCTCAGTTATCTGTTTATGAATGGGATCTTCAGTTACATCTGTCATATCTTTCCTTGGGGGTGGGGCGATTGATCTACTCTCCTTATTCATGTTACCAGAGTTTTTCCACTGATTCCACCCCATGATTATTTTACACCTTTGACTTTTCCCCTGGAGCTTTGCCAAGAACCCATACAGTGCTACGGCCTGAGAAACTGGGAACCTGTTTGGTGTGATGGGGCTAAGTGGCTCTGTTTTGTTTTCAGCTAGTGTCTGTCTGACCCTAGTGGAACAGTTACTCTGGGTTGAAATCTCAGCTATGGAGAAATACCACCAGTTAAGTCACCTCATCCCCCACAGGCAACAATTGGAAAAGGAAAATCAACCCTTCCTACACCACACACCCAGGGCACCACTTGGATAGTCCATGGGTGATTGGCGCAGTTCAAAAGGTTCAAATCAATTGTCTCAGTCAGCACCTGTTTCAGGTGGGAGATTTTAAGTGGTCTCTGGCAACTAGATTGCAGGGGTCTGCTGACAACTCAAATATGACTTGCTCCAGTGCTCTGTGAGATCAGGAGGACCCACCCAGAAAATAGATTAATCTGGGAGGGTTGATGCCTCCTTCCTCACCTTGCACCTCTGTCACCCCCAGTCACTGATAATCCCACAGGGCTGTGACCCAGTTGTCTCCAATGAGCAGATACTCCAGGAGTTTGCACCTGCCTGAATCACAAGGAAATCTACGTCTCCTCAGCCAGGCTGCTGCTCTCTGCCTCTATCCTGCAGGGGGAGGTGAGGCCTGACAACCTTGGGTGCTTGATGGAGGCGGGGGGGGTCACTCAGTTTCAGGCACTCCCCTGATTGATTTTACTGACCGAACAGAACAATTTTGTGGAATTTGTTTCTGTCCTGGCTAAATTCCCCTGCAGAAGAGAAGCTGTTTTGAGTTCACAGACCTGCACTTCCGGCCCTGTCTTTGTTGCTGCAGATTTGTATTCGCAGCACGGTTAGTTGTCAATTCTAGCCTGCTGCCCTCCTTTGTCTAGGCTGATGATCCCCTAGAGGCCAGGTGCATCTTAGGCTCAGTAAAGCGGTCGTCTGGATCAGTCCCGCTTTGGGAGTCAGCTGGCACTGCGCATGTTTTCTAGTCCCCGCTCTCCACCCAGGCCAGTGTTTTCCACCTGATAAGATGCCCGGCCTCCTCTGGTTGCCCAGAGAGACAGGGGGTGTGACTCCAGAACATCCAGGGGTGAGCCCTATTGTTGCCAAAATCAGCTGCTACTCTGCACCTTGGGGCGCCGCTGCTCTGGCATGGTTCCCTCTCAATTGACCATCTTCTCCTCACTCCCATGCCGCAGAATCAGCACTGGCCAGCAGTAGTCCAGGCCCTGTCCACACCCCTCGATAAATCACCCAAGAATCTGGATTCCTGGGGAAGAGGCCTCCAGACCTCAGAGTGAGAGTGGAGGGGAGTGCTGGGAGCTCAGAATTACAGGTAGAGAATATATACAGTTTTATACAGTTTTATGCCTGGCAGGAGAGCACCATGGCACCCTAGTAGGGGAAGTAGGTCCAATTTTTAGAGGGTCTCTCCCATGGAGTATAATGGGACAACTTTTGAACTCTGCTTGTTTGTTTATGGGGTACTCCGAGCCATTCTCATGGGGTAGGAGACTCCCATCTGCTTGGTGATGGATTTTGTACCTTTTGTTTGTATCCTTGGGGTCGCAGCTCACCTCAGCAGAGTTGATGTGTGCTCTTCAACCTTCTCTCTTAGCGCAGCTCTAATCCACCAGGTTACTTGCTAAATTTCTGTTCTTTAACTCTCCTTCTGGACGAGAGCCTCTGTGGAAAGCTGGCTTCAGTCAGCCATCTTGTCTCCGCCCCCATCTCTAACTTCTGATTGCCCAGAAATTCTTTGGCTTGTGCTAGACTACACTAACCTCTGCCTCCTCACTCACATGGCCTCCTCTTCTGCCCATCTCTCTCTTAGAAGGACAATGTGATGGTGTTAGGGCCCCCTGGATAATGAAGGGTAATCTCCTCATTTCAAAATTCTTAACTTGATCGCATCTGCAAAGACTTTTTTTCCAAATAAGGTCACATTTACAAATTACAGTGACTCAGACTTGAGATCTTTGGGTGACCATTGTTCCATTTGTGACACCATGATTAGTTACTGCCCATAAAGATAAACTATGAGAACATTCCTTTCCTTGGGGTGGAGAAGACATCTACACTTGACTTTTCTCCCATGTCCCCACATTTCAGACCTAGAGTAGTTACACATCAGTGTATTCCCCCAATAGTTGTGTTATTCCCCCATTCAAGGTCAGCCTAATGTATCATCAGGAAGAGTGAAAACAGTGTGTTCAGCAGAGGAGTAAGTGCAGGCTGGAAAACAGCTTCGTGGGAGGTAAGAAATGAGTTAGTGTTGTAGCCAGCAAAAGGACTCCTAAAGGCCCCTAACTGTTTCAGCCTGAGTCCCGGCACGTCTCAAACCCCCCCATCCCACCCCTTGGGTTAATTCTAAGAACAGGTTTCAGAACAAGGAAGTTCCCTGAGTTCCCCAAAACTCATAGCAACAGGTAAAACAATGGTAGAACTTACCCTAACCCCCCTAGCAATGGCTAAACAATGGTGGAACACTTACTCAAGCAAAATTTCCCAAGCCAAGTTTGTCCTCATGCCAGCTGCCACAATGCAACTCCCTGAGGCAACTCACTGTAACCCCACCACATTGTAGCCCCCCCATTTGTAACCCCGTCCCTGAGCTAACCGACCACATTCTGCTTCTGTTTTTGCTTGGCTTATCACATAGCTCAAAAAGAGTATAAAAATCACCCTGCTCCTCTCTTCAAGGCAATTTGCCCTTTGGGGTGGCGACCCACCTGTGCAGCTGTAATAAATCACCATGTCCCCTGCACAGGTGTAATAAATCACCATCTGATTTATACCTGAAGTGGGGTCTGAGTTTTTCTTCCAGGTGGCAAATGAGTACAACACTAGATGGTATACTCAGGATGGGGCAATTTTTACTTTATTCCCAGGCACTTTGCAAAGCAAGGAATAAGAATTAGGTGGGGGTTATTTGGTCTACTTGGGCTATGAAGGTTTGCACTGCCCACTACTGCAATGGCAGTAGGGACAATAAACTGAAATTTGTGAGCCCACATTGCTTCTGTGTTCCCAAAGGTATGACTGCATGGAAGGAGACACCACCCCACAACAGAAAGAATAACCAGGGATAAATGTCTTCCAGCACCAGACAAATGAGAACACGGATAAAACAAGAAGTTTTAAAGAGTAATTTGAATGCCTTGAATTCATAACAAAACCTCTGAACATGATTCTGCTAAGAGAGGATAGAAAAATGCAACTGAAATGAAGCCTTTTGGAAATGAAAAAGAAATGGCACATTTGACAAGGGTCAGCTGGCCAGGCTCCTGTGATGACAGCAATTCGGGAGTATTAATATGTACCACAAGCTGTAAATGGTTGCAAAAAATGTACATGGATTTCTTGACATAATGTACAAGCTCACACCATCTGCCACTTCCAGCAGTCATGGACTGCATACTTGAAATCTTTTGTAATCACTTTTACTTAACAAGTAGTTGAGCTTCCAGCTAATTTTTGAAAATCTTCCACCAGAACAGTTCCTTAGGGCTGTTGCTCCCATGACCTTTAAGGGGTACCTAAGATGAGCAGAAGTCTTCTAAAGAATGCCAAGAATTCAAAATTCCTTGTGCTAAACAGTCCACATTGGGGATGAAATTGAGCCTCTCTTATGCTAGGGTTGGCCATGTACAGTTATCAGGGTAGTAGGATCCCCACAAACCAACACCCAGCTTCCACAAAGTCAATGGAGTTTGCTCAAGGAGGGAAAAAGAATTTTTTTTTAGGACACTATTAAAATTTACTTTTAGTACTTCTTTGGGGGAGGGACTACCACACTTTTTTAATCAATGAAGAGAAGCATTTTTACAGTAGCCTTTGATCTTTAATACCTATTATTCCAGGAATTCATAGGGAAAAGTTTCCAGTGGGGAAGCACTGAAAACTTTGAATGTGACCATTGAATGTGACAAAGCTTTGCATGATGATTATGCCATGAATTCATGGGGAATATGTTCCACCACTTTATGTCACTGTTACATGGGGTCTCTTGGTTATCCTGTGAGCTCTGCTATACACCTATTATGCCATGAATTCATATGGAATAGGTTCCAGGAGCTCAGGCTCCTTTCATTGGTTCTTACAGAGTGTGCTTCTCCAGGTGGAGCAGGCTGGCACTTCAGTTGAACCCAGGTGCCTTTCTCTTTGGCTTCCTTCTTTTTCTGATCATTTTTCTTCACACGTTCCAGGAACCTATCTCGGCTCTTAGAGTGCTTACTATGCTCAATATGAACATTAAATCTCTTGGCAAGAATCTTGCCCTTAACTTGTTACAGCAATGCCAACAGTATACTGGGTGACACTGTAGACTCTTCAAGTTTTGCCATGGTGACATCTATGTGGCCTGCTTTTCTGAACAGCGCCTATTCCCCTGATGTCTACAAGATCACCTTTCTTGTAGATTCGCATATATGTGGCCAAAGGGACAACTCCATGTTTTCTAAAAGGCCTAGAGGACATTATCAGGTGCCTTCCTCTTCCCTTTGTGATTGTCATTTTGGTGAATTACTAGAAGATGGTGTCTCCGGCTGAAAGGGGAAGAAAGAATTTTTAATACAAAATTGTTCCTACCCAGAAGCCAGCTACTCTTTGTCAAGAGACTCAAGATCTATTTGACTCAAGGGAGGTATGATTCCCACATTAGAGGGAAATATGATGGTACTGGACTTACTATGGTCTGACACTGTGTACCTCAAACATAGTTCTCTGGATTTCCTAATGATTACAAAATATTCTTAAGAAAAATTTTGATTATACCAAGTTTTTGCCTTATGCCTTTAACCATAAGCCCAATCTTAAGAGTTAAACCTTTGTAATATTCTTCCCAAATGCAAAGAAAGCCAGCCCCGCTTTGGCACCTGGTGAGAATAACTGAGAAGAGACTTCAAATAACCCTCATTAGCAGACATGAGGGTCTCTGTTGTACTCTCCAGATTACTGTGGGTTTCTTTTGTTCTCTTGGCAACATTTTGCTAAAAGGTCAGCTTCTAGGCCCAAATAACAGGACATTCTAGGAGGGAAATACTCATTTTTCCCATCATCAAAAAGACCATGAGAGAGAACAAATCCCAGATCAATATATGCACCTTACATACCCTAAACAACACAAATTGGATGGCTAACTGGCATCTACACAGGGGCAATTACTTCGTGAGTTCTTCACCTACAAGCCACAGATGTGTGGTTTTTGGGGTCACATTGGCCGAACAAACTGATCTGATCACTAGATTCCAGGGCTCTTTATTAGTACATAGATTTATTCACCCTAGAATGATCTTGTCTCCCACTAAGCCTAAATGTATCTGTAACTACAACAATCTCTGTAATTTGTTCATCAAACCAAGTTTACAACTGACGATAATCTTCAGAACAGGTGAGAACATGCTCTGGTTAACAATTCCAAAAGCTTGGGGACTGAAAGCAGGAGATATCAGAACCACAGCACACCCCCATCCAGAATCAGTAGAGGAGCGCAGGTGGTTGCAGTCACCCAGAGGTTCAGGTGAATGTAACAGCCACCACCCCAGATCTTGCCAGTCACTGTGCTGGAGGAAAAGAAGCTCTAGACACTCTTGCACCAGAAACAGAAATACTCTAGCCTGGAAAAGACCGATGTTACTTCACTTACGACTATCAAGCTGAACTGTTGGATGGCCCCATCCAACCATTAGGGACACAGGAAGTTCAATCCTACCACATGCCTGGAGGGCGGGGAGCTGCCAATGTTGGTGAGGATGGCGGAGGACTGCTATATTCATTTAAGACATGACTTGCACTTTCCTTTACGTCTACCCCAGGCATCTTAAAAATCTCAAAGCAGTCTGTTGGACCAGATCTTGTGAATTCAATGCTGGGGCAGAAGAAAGCCCTTGAGCTGCTGGTAGGTTGTTCAGAGTAGTGGAAAAGCATTAGTGCCCAAGAAGAAATGCTGCCCCTTGCTGGTGTGTTTTCATCCTCTATCATGGTTAGTGGACGATGAGCTTTCCAGGATTCTTATCTGACAGTCTTCATTCTTGACTTTGGTTCTCAGACATTTCCCCCAAAGTTCTCTATCTCCCTTCCTTTCCAAGAACTGATGCTGTATTCAGGTGGAACGTAACATTTATCTCCAGAGCCTTATTTTTAATACATAAATCATAAAACAAGACAGTGTGAAGGTAGACTTAAAAAGCAGAATTATTAATATGTGTTCATTTTACAGATAAGAAAAACTGAAGCCCGGAGAAGAAAAGTTATTTTTCAAGATCAGAGTTACACCTCCTGATTTTGAGCCCACCTCACTCTCTACCTAACTGTGGATCAGAAAAGGGGCTTCTTTCACCTGATAAGCATAAGAACAAATTCAAAACAGGGACTGAAACACAGAGAAAGAAGACGGGATAGAAACTGAGGGATCTCTTGAAGGAAAAAATTGGAGTTGCTTTTCCATATTCAAGATTCCAAAAAAAGTCATGTTTTACAAGGTCGATGAGTTGCTGCCCCATTTCTCCTCCTTTACTTTCTCTTTACTCACACACAAAAGGACATAAGTTCAACAACATCAGGATAGGAAACCATTTCACTGATCATTTGAACATGGCTGGGTCATAAAGGAAAATGACCACTGACTCAGTAGTTATGAGGTTGAAAGGGAGCACTTTTGTTGACATTTTCCTTATGAATAGTGTTTTCTTTCCCTGGAAGTGGTGATCTTATTCATATTCATAAAACAAAGTGCAAAAATAAAATGATAAATAATATCTCTGGCCTTAACCACCCACCTCTTCATAAGCACAAATTGCATTCTAACCTCTCTTCTAGCCCTTTGATATTAGACAGATATGTAAAGTAAATACCAGTTATATAGAACATCTGTGTAATCTTGGAGAGGGTTATAGTCATGCAAATAATAATACTAGATTAGGGGCTGGAGGCTAAAGGCAGTATTAACTTTAGGTCATAATTTAAAAGCTAGACCTATAACCTGTCCTTCTGATTACACTAGTCTTACGTCCTCTGATTACACATATATGTGTTGTGGCTTTCAAGGGAAGGGATGAGGCATTTTAGAGAAGAAAAGTGGCCTTGTCAATTAGAGCAGCTATTAATGCTAATTGTGCTTTAGAATTCTCACTAACAACAGTGTTAGAGACCCTAATTAATACACCACGGTTCATGGAGATATGATGAAACCTGAGATGTTACTAACACCATGCTAATAGCTAGTCCAGTCGTGATGTGAACTGGCTCAGAGTTAGAATATTAAGCACCACACAGAAAAGAAATTAGCGTTCTTCAGTCTCCCTCTGCAGCAGGACTAAGAGCTGGCCAGAATTGCAGAGCTGTGATTGAAGGCACATTAAACCCCTGAAAGGGGAATCTTGCTTTTCACATCTTTCAATAAATGGAGGGGCCTTTCAAGTGTTGTCAATCTGGATGAACTCAGCAGGGAATTGAGTCTGGGAATGTTCACCCTCATGCTCAAACTGCAAACAGACAAAGACAGTTGCAAGGTAGCTTCCAAAGGTCAACTTCTATTTCTCATCTGGAAGATAAATTTGAACATAGACCTATAAAAAAGGAAAATGAATTTGATAGAATTAAGGACTTCCCACAGCTGGACTCAGTGGTGCACACCTGTAATCCTAACACTTTGGGAGGCTGAGGCAGGAGGATCCCTTCATGCCAAGTATTTGAGACTAGCCTGAGCAAGACTGAAATCCTGTCTACAAAAAAATAGAACAAATTAGCTAGGTATAGTGGCATGCGCCCTCTCCCACCTACTGGGGAGGCTGAGGCAGGTGGATCACTTGACCATAGAAGTTGGAGGTTGCAGCACCACTGCACTCTAGCCCAAATTACAAAGCAAGATTGTCTCAAAAATAATAATAATAATAATAATAATAATAGTAACAATAATAATAAGCTTTCCTTGAGAGGAGGGAGGGAATTTGCACATGTGAATAGGTGCTTATTGTTGACAGCTGTAAAAAAGCACACAGACACACACACTCACACACCCCTTTCTCAGCTGTCATTCCACCGGGCCACGCTCTGCAGAGTGGTGTCAGCTCAATCACCCTCTCCATACGCTTGGTAGAGCCCCTTTCATCACACATCTCAGAAGGACAAGAGATTGTTGCAGATGGTAAAACAAACTCCCTTCATTTAACCTGAATTTGTGTCAAGATTTTTGTACAATAGATTTGGGCAGAGAGACAAGGAAATATGGAGATTTTATATGTCTACTTGTATTATTTTTAATTTTTTAAATTTCTTAAATACTTGTGTTATTTTTAGATCCCTGCTCTGCTTTGGCCTCTATGTGCTGTATCATCCTTCCATACCACATTTCCCTGCACGGGTGTTGAAATCTTAGGTGGACCATAGGACGTGAGGGGAGGGGCCAAGGTCTTGACCAATGGTAAGACTCAGTCAGAAATTTTAATCAAGTGAGGTTCCTTTTCTCAGAGGCATGAACCAGTATTTTTTTCATTCTGTGCTGCTGTTCCCTCAAGTCTTCAAAGAGGGTACCAATGACTGTCCCCAGTTCCTCATAAGGATGTTATAGAGAGGGAAGAATATGAATTCCCTTGGAGGGTAGAAAGGTGTTAGGCAAACATTGGAAGTTGTTAATCAACTAAAGGTGAGGTGAGAAATAAAGAGTTGAGAAGGATAAATGAGAGAGAAGAAAGGAAGATCCTGTCTATGCAGAACCACACTCCGTCTAGCCCCTGCTTTGTGTACATAAACAGCCCCCAAGCTCCTATGGAAGAAGCTCAGATATGGTCTCCCATTCAAGTACTAACCAGGCCCAACCCTGCTTAGCTTCCAAGATCAGACGAGAGAAGCTCAGATATGGATGTGTGATTGAAATGTCCACACATTTATTTGTGGGTCATAATGAAAGTTCTGAAATACACAGAAACCAAGAAACCACAATATCTGTGCAGATGGAAACAAATGAAGCTCTCCCAGCAACATCAGTAAGCTGAGCAAGTTGAAATTTGCATGGTGGATCAGAAAGAACACTGTCAACTGTGTTTCTTGGAACTGAAATAATGGATCATAACACAGTCTGTCTCCAAAATTTCATAGTGACCTATGTGCTAAAGGCTTCCCACAGTAGGGTTCACAACCAGGGTGGTATGGGAGAGAGAACAGACCATGCTGGGGGCCACGGGTTAGCATAAGACTCCCAGGATCCTATATTCAAAGCTGGATCTCCAGGTCATTAGGAAGATACACTGGTCAATATAAGTGCATATAATATATTTTATATAAAAGTTTGTTAGGCTGGGCACATGTAGCTCAGTGACTAGAGCGCCAGTCACATTCACCGGAACTGGCGATTTCAAATCCAGCCCAGGCCTGCCAAACAATGACAACTACAACCAAAAAATAGCCAGGCATTGTGGCGGGCACCTGTAGTCCCAACTCCTTGAGAGGCAAGAGAATTGCTTAAGCCCAAGAGTTGGAGGTTGCCGTGAGCTGTGACACCGTAGCACTCTACCCAGGGAGACATAATAAAACTGTCTCAAAAAAAAAAAAAGTTTGTTAGCTTAATTTATAACCTTTAAATGTTTAGATGTATGGTCATGGGCCTCTATTTACACTCTTGCCAGGGTCCTAAAAATAGTAAAAATGGGTCTAGATTCCAGGGTCAATCAGGGAGGGGAAACATTGAGCTAAACAGTTAATCAGGATGTCGCAAAGCCTTAAATATGCATCATGCATTATGCAAATCCAAGAAGAGATTGCGCCATATTTCTCTCATTCCTAAATGCCCTTTATTTTTCTTTGAACATTTTAACATTTCCAAAATGCGAATGTTTATTACGATTGTATTTGGCCAGAAAGCAGCAGTGCCTGAACACGTGTTGAAACTTACACGGTGGGTGTCAGTGGCTAGAAGGAAATCCCAGAGACAATGTTTTTGAGAAATATTTGACTTCCTAACCTCCTGATGACACAAGGAAGTTACCACATGAAAAAACACAAATATCGATGACTCAAGCAGTGACCTGGAAGAGTGAAACTCACACGAAGAAGTTTAAAGAAACGTGAGCAGTTGAACTTGTTGGAGTTTCTTCCTCTCTAGGCAGGCACAAGAATGATGATGATAAAAATCTATATTTACATAAATATTATAAAATTTTCAAGAGCTACGCTATGTAAAGTAGAAATTCTAAATGTTAAGGAACAGTTGTTTCTTGGCTCAGCAGCTAGCAGTTTGTCTTCCTTAGCTGAACGTAAAGTAATGATATGCATTTATTTAACACTATTTTAGATTCTAAGAAATATAATAGTGTGCAAAGTTTCTCAGATGTTTTTGAACAGGAAGGCTGTTTTTTCCCAAATCATTAAGAGAGACTTGCTTTTCCTAGAGCATGCTTTCAGAAGATTGTCTTAAGGTATGGAGTAGTACTATGTGAGGGCTACAACGAGCTTCAAAGAACCCAAACATCCTCATTTTCAAGACAGGAAAATCAAGGCACTGAGGGAGAAGTAATATTTCCAAGTTTACACCTGCCACATTACTGCCTGGAATCAGAGCAAAAGCCAGGGATTCTGACTCCTGACATAACATTTTTATACGAGATCAATGAATTCTTCCTGCATTGTATCAAACTGACTGTTTCTGACCCCACTAGACTTGGTCAATGAGTATTTGACTCTTTTGTGTCTTGATTATAACTCTATTTCATTTTTGAGACAGAGTCTCCCTCCGTCACCCTGGATAGAGAGCTGTGGCATCAGCCTCCTTCACAGAAACCTCAAACTCCTGGATTCAAGCCATCCTCCTTCCTTAGCCTCCAAAGTAGCTGGGATGACAGATGCCGGCCACAAGGCCCAGCTAACTTGTCTATTTTTAGTAGAGATGGGGTCTCACTCTTGCTCAGGGTGATTTCAAACTCCTGAGCTCAAGCAATCCTCCCAAAGTGCTAGGATGACAGGCATGAGCCCCCACAACCGGCCCCACTACTCATTTCTTAATCATCAGTGTAAAACTGAAATAGTTGGCAAACACAGGAAATTCATCCAGTGGTCTCTAAGCGCACAGATCTGGGAAGCTTGATAAACCAGACACAGAATGAGTATCAAGGAAACTACACCAAGCACATCATAATCAAATTCCTGAAAGCCAAGGATTAAAAAAAAAAAAAAAAAACTTCTAAAGCAGACAGAGAAAATAAGCTTAGGTTAAAAGTATAGAAAAAATATATAAAGCAAACATAAATCAAATGAAAGCTGCAGCCAGGAACTTCATTAACATCAGACTAGGTAACTTCAGAACAGAAGCAGTACCAGGAATCTCTGATTATGTATCTAATGTTATTATAGCTATTACAATACCCATTATCTAATGATAGACAGGTAATCATCAAGATTTACCAATTCTACACATATATGACCCATAACATCTTCGACATATATGGAGCCAGAATGACAGAACTAAAATGAGAAACGGACAGATGCTTAATTACAATTGGAGATTTCAGCCATCCCCTCTCAGGAACTGATGGACTGAACAGTGAGAAAATCTGTGAGGGCACACCTGGCTACACGGAAGTGTGCACATCAGTCTTCAGAGAAGCTTAATTTGAATGTGGGCTTTGACCCTGTAAATTAATAACACAGACTCTAGAAGCACTGTTCAGGGCATGGCATGGCAGGCATCTCAGCTTTGTAAAGTATCCACAAACCATTCACCAGCTGCTCTCCACCTCTGCCCAAAGCATTTAAGAAGCTATCATGAATTTTTACAGGAAGTTGGCCATCAAATGTGTAGGGGACAAAAAAAAAATGCATTAGGAAAAGGGGTGAAAAATTTATGCTCTTCTTCTGGTGTCCTTCACCTCTGGAGAGTGCTAAACGTGTGTTGGATGACCCCATGTGGTAGCTGCCAAGGATGTGGCCCCCAGAGGATCACGCTTCCTCGGGCCTCCTTCCCATAGTCACAAGCACCTTGGTCATGTGACTTCCTTTGGCCAATGGGACTTCAGCAAACATGTCACAGGGAGAGGTTTAAATGGTACTCACAGTTTGGTTCTTACCCTCTCTCGTGATATTTTTGGAACCCAGTCACCATGTTGGAAAAGAAAAAAGGCTAGCTTTATTGAGGCGTGTGGCCCAATTAACAGCCAGCCAGAACCAACCATAAGGCCACTGTACTCAGCCAGCTCCAGTCAGACAACCAGACGCACTCCTACAAGAAACCACACAATAAAACCGCTCCATTGAGTTTTGGATGGTTTGCTAGGTAGCAAGGTAGGTATAACTTATTGTACCCTCAAGCAATGAACCAGCTTTGCACCAAGAAAGGCAGGTGAAGCAGCCACTCCCCTGATTACTCAGAGGAGACACAGAATGGGTCTTCTTAAGTGCTGCCTAGAAATTCCAAGTTCACCTGCTGGCGCAGCCGCATCTCAGCTCAGCAAATCAGTGTTAATAAAGCACGTGTACTGTAATTCCCCCGATACCCTTCTAGGCAGAACTTTTTGGTTAGGGAAAGAAAAAGAAACTTAATTTTAAGCTTTAATAACCTTCCAATTAGGTTGTTTCTGTTAACATTAATATTTAATCATGACATTACTGTGACTGTTCTAGAATTGAGCTGAAATGAAGTAAAAATGTTTGATCATAAATAATTTCATTATTAAAGATAATCTTGGTTATGTATATTCCTATGCCTATCTTTTATTAAGTTTACTTTTCATGTTGACATTTTTAAGGGCATAATCGTATGTTTTCGTTCTTAGTAATATTATTACCATATATTAATTATGGCATCATGCGAGGAACACTAGTAATGAAATTCTTTAGTTTTTTCTACCTTGAGCCGAAATAGGCAATCTCTTTCACAACTAACAAATAGATGACTGACTTTGAGCTCTAAATTTATTCCCCAAATTATTTGCTCTCCTTTCTAATTTGTCCAGAAGCATCACAGGTCTTGATTTATGGGAAATCAGGGTAAACAGGGTGAGAGGGATGATTATCTGTGTCCTTTGTTCAGAAGTTTCTTAGAGGTCACTCATGTCACCTGAAAAAAAGGTGGCATGGTTGGCAAAATAATGGTCACCCAGAGATATCCACCTCCTAATCCTGGGAACCTATGAATATGTTACCTTACATGGCAAAAGAGACTTTGCAGATGTGATTAAGGACTGCAAGATGGAGAAATTTATTCAGAATTATCTGTCTGGGCCCAGTGTAATCAGTAGTCCTTTAAAAAATTGAAGAGGGAGGCAAGAGAGATAGTCAGAGAAGAAGATACAGCAGTCAAAGCAAGATCCAGGTGGTATGATGAGAGAACTTAACTCATCGTTGCTAACTTTGAAAACAGAGGAAAGGGGCCATGCATCTAGGAATAGGGCAGCCCCTAGAAGTCAAAAAAAGCAAGGAAACACATTCTTTCTAAACCTCCAGAAAGGAACACATCCCTTGCTGACACCTTGATTTCAACCCAGTGAGTCCTGCCTCTGACCTCTGGACCACAGAATTGCAAGAGAATAGATTTGTATTCTGGTAAGGCACTAATCTTGGGGGAATTTGTTACAGCAGCTATAAGAAACTGATACTGGTGGCATTCCCTAGAGCAGAGGTTCCCCAATCTTTTTGGCACCAGGGACTAGGTTTCTGGAAAACAATTTTTCTAGGGGTAGGGGGGGTTGAGACAGGGGGCAGAGCTTAGGTGGCAATGTGGGATGCAAGTGGTGGGAGCAACTGTAAATACAGATAAAGTTTCACTCTCTGGCCTGCTTTGCAGCTCGGTTCCTAACAGGCTACAAATTGGAAATTTTGTGGCACCAGAAACCAGTTTCATGAAAGATAATTTTTCCACTGTGGGGAGAGGACAGGACGCAGAGCTCAGCCAATGGCACTGTGTGGCCTGGAGATTGGGGACCACAGCCCTAGAGCACCTCAGTCAGATTCCCAGCAACCCTTATGAGCTGTGTAACTGAGGGCAAGCTGTTTAACCCTTCTAAGATTCAATTTTCTCATCTGTAAAATGAGGATAACAGTGGTTCTCATATAAAATTATTAGGATAATTAAATGACAATGTGCATAGAAAGCTCTTAGGCCATGGCCTTACACATTTCAAGCACTTGTTAAAGGTCAATTATTGTTGTCATTATTAAACACTGTTGAAGCAGACTGTTTGCTATTATTCACATTTACTTATGTCCTTCCCTGTTAAAGGACCCCATCATCTTCTCTATGGCAAGTGACTTAGAGCAGAATTGCAGCATATAAAAGAGATACAAATATTCACTGGCATAAGTCCTTGAGAGTTGGGGGTTATTTGTTTTCCTAGTAAAATTGATAAATATACCCCTTGTAGGTACTGTTTAATCTGCCAACTCTCACTCACACACACACATTGCACCCTTTACAAGAACTACGCTTTGATCACAGCTGTCCTGACACTTACATTAGTATTATGTGACTGGCAGCTCCCTAAACATAATTAATTCAACCACAGATGAACCCTGAACCTTACTTGGGCCAAATAAAATTCCTTTCCAAAAAATGTGATATATTGGCCTAGGAGCTGCTAGAGATAAGCTATGCCTATGCCTAGAATTAAGGAATTTTGGAAGAATGGGAAGCTTTAAGAATTATGACCTGAATAGCTTGAACTCTGCAGCTGGAAAAGCACGGAAAGGAGAGTGGAGATGTGAGAAAATACCAGGCTGCCTGAGTCCTGAATGATTTTCCCATTCCTGGACCTGGTCCACCTCAAGGCCCTCAAGATACACTCCATGAGACAAGCCAGTCTTCTCTCCATAAATCCCTCCTCCTACTGAAGTGAGCTTCAGTTGGTTTCTGTAACCTTAACCAAAATCACCATAGCCAAGATGAAATTCTAGATGGGAATACTGCTCCCGGGGTCTAGAGGAAAATTTTCCATTGATAGGAATTTTCAAACTCCTGAGAAATCTGTTTCATATCACAGAGGACGCAATCTTCCCTTTGCCCCACCTGCCTGAGCCCCTATCAGCGCCCCTTTGGGGGCAGAGGACTCTCCACTTGCTACCAGCTGAGCTCCTCTGGAAGGATGAGTCAGAGAGAGAGAGGAAGATAGTTTCAGTACAGTTTGTTCACCACCAAACATGTGTATTAGAATCTTGCTCTGTTCTGGATGTGATGATAGCAGAAGAACTATAGAAAGAAAAAAAGAGAGGGAAAGAGAGCACATTTCCCCCTCTGGGAAATAGCTTAGTAGGGAATAAAAGGATGGAAAAGAAGTTTTTTAAAAAGTTAGGAGTAAGAGCTACAGGCCCATCTCTGCCACTACTAACTGTGAGCCTTTGGTAAGCCACACACCTTCTCCATCCTTCAGCCTCCCTGTCTGCAAAATGAGGAGCTAGATTAAAAGTGACCCCTCTAGTCTAATTCATGTTACCCAGCCAACTGCCACTGTACCAAGACCTGATAAGTGAAAATTATCCAGCGCCTTTGGACTATCAACAGTTTCCAAATACAGTATAACACTGGCTTCACCAGGATCAGGTAGGGAGCAGTCTAAAAAAAAGTGCAGATGTTTACAGCCTTCACCCCAGAGCTCTGATTCGGTAGGCTGGGTAGCTCCTTGGCTTGTGTTAATTCTGATGCATGGACAGAGGCAGGAACCACTGTTCTGGGCTATTACAGATTACCAGGTGGAAATATCTTAGCCCTCTCTTATGTATCCAACAATCAGCAATGTGATAAGCTGGTCAACTGCACATTAATTGCAAATACTGACATAGCAATGCTTACACACCATTACCGTGTGCCTGGCACTGTGCTAAGTGCTTTGCATTCATCTAACTTCATCACACCCTGTGAGTTAGGTACTTTACCATCCCCACAATGATGTTAATCATTTTATTCATCTGTTGCTTCCTTGGTCCAGCAATGGGCTTTGATCAGCCCTTTCCTGCAGGAAAGTGATTTGAATAAATAAATAATTAAAATTAAGTAAAACTTAAAAGAAGAAACCGTGTTAATTTGAAAGCTAACAGCTTTAGGATGCTGCGTCGTACCCACACTCCCTTGGTGACTTTTTATCGTTATCTACCATGCCCCTGGTAAACTGTGGGAAAAGTGGCAAAGACATAGATTGTACTTCCCACTGGTGAGAAGATCGAATGTGATGCAGATTTAGTCACGAGTTTATTCTGTCATGTTTCCAGTTGTAAGAGGAATTTGCATATTAGATGAGATACCAGAAGTAACCCAATTGGATAATCTTGAAATTTTGTCATCAGCTTTGATATCAGACATTCTTACTTTGGATAAATCAAATTCCAAATAAACCACTGATGTTTTTATTAGATCTGGGGAGGGTTCTTCGTCAAAGGAAGGGTAATAAATAACAATAGTTTAAGCAAAGCATTTAATTATCTTACATATTTAAGTTTGGAGCTAGGTATTCCTAAGTTGATTCATCATTATATGAGGGAACCCACCTTCTTTTTCATTTTTTTCTATCCTTTTACTCCACCATCCTCCATATGTAGATTTTCAACCTCCAGTTTATTTCTTCATGATGACAAGATGGCTGCCATGACCCCAGGCATCACGTCTCAACATTATAGCATCCAAAGTAGAGACAGAACTGGCCTTTTCTTTATACATCTCTCTCTATAATCAGAGAGAGAAAATCCCAAGAAACAACATTCCCCTTGTGCCTCATTGGCCAGCACTGTGTCACATGGCCACTGTTATATAGATTGAATTGTGTCCTCCCAAAATTCATATCTTGAAGTCTTAATCCCCAGTATCAGACAAAATGGAACTTTATGTGGAGAAAGGATCTTCACAGAGGTAAAATCAAAGTGAGGTCATTAGGGAGGGCTCTGCTCCAATAGAGGAGTGGTGTCCTTTTCTGAAGAGAAAAGTTAGACACAGACAAGTAGAGAGGGAAGGAGGAGGGAGATAAGTTAGATACAGACAAGTAGAGAAGAAGGCAGAAGGAGAAGACAAAGGGAGATGACAACACTTACAAGCCAAGGAGAGAGGCTGGGAAGAGACTGTTCCTCGCAGCCCTCAGGAACCAGCCATGCTGACACCTCGCTATTGGATTCAGAGCTTCCGGAACCATGAAATACTAACTTCCTTCTGTTGAAGCCACCCAGTTGGTGGTGCTTTGCTGTAGGGACCCTAGTGAACTACTACAGTCTCCCCTACCTAACTTCAAAAGATTCCCTGAGAGGGAAAACTCAGTCAGCTTCTATTGTGTGAGCAGAGAAGTCAGCTTCTATTGTATGGGGAGGAGAATGTCTGTTGACTGATTAACCAGTGGTGACTGCCCATCTTTGCAAATCACAGAAATAGAATTGGACTAACTTATAAAGGAATACATCAAAGTAATGTAAGGAAGAGGTAAGAATGGATGGGAAGGCTAGACGACCAAGCTCAGGAAAGTACAGACAGCAGGACAGAACTAGGAACCCGATTCACAGGAACAACATAACCCTTCATCATGGCTTCATTGCTGTGATGAATGAGCTCCTAATATATTTTCTGCCCTTAAAATGCTGAAGTTCCACAACTCAAGAGAACAGGGACCCACCTTCCAGCCAGGGAAGAAGAGGGAATGGCATTCTTACTTGAACTGACCCAAGACTGCATGGAACTGGAGACAGATAATTCTTTAAAAGGAAATTAAGGAATTAATTCATAAAGAATTCAGAATAAAACCTGGGAGGCCAATGAAATGAAATATCTACTCCACTTTTGGAAAAAAGGCGATGAGTATAGAAATTGGAGACAAACAGGGCTTCTTTCAGCATGTAGGTTGTCCCATCTCCTCAGGATGCATCCTCAGAGCCAGTCTCCAAGTTATTTTAAGCCATCCACAGTTCCCATCCTAAAACTCAGTCCCTGAGCATGGTAATTTATTATCCTTCAGGAGTCAATTTCTGATTTCTTCATGCTGGTCCTCCTTCTTCCCTTTGTATCTTAAGCCCTCAAAGGATCAAATTCAAAAGCAAGCACAAAAGCAATGATTTAAATTCACCAGGATCACCCAGTGTCTCCAGATTAGGACCTTTTCCCATGTGAATAGCAAAGAAAAAAAATTGCCTGAGTCTGTGTCAATGAGATACCAAAATATTTAGTCAATTAGATCAGGTTGGCAAACAGCCTGTCACCCTGGTCGAGGGAGGGAAGAGTCTGCCAAATTAGTTGTTTGACTGAATTGACGGGCTGTCTCGGTCAAAGTAAGTCTTTTTTATTAAATGTTGACAGATCATAGTATATCAAAAAGAAAATCTATGAAAGCCACTTTTCATCTATGTAAACAGTAAAATCAAGGTGGCATAGTGGAAATCCCTAAATAACATTTTGTCTACATAAAAGAGTATAATTCTTTAGATCAGAATAAATTAGGGAAAAAAGTCTCCTCCTCGAGTAGAAAAGGATTGAGAGTCTAAATTACCCCAGTGTGTCATTGATATCAGTATAATCTCTCCCCACCTCCCCACCATTTCCCACTACTCACATAGCGCCAGCCCTATGGGCTGAGTGAGCACCACGCTAAATGTTCTCCATCTAATATCTACTTTTTCTTTTTTAAAAAATAATTTTTATTTTCAGATATCAGAGAACAGCAATGCTGTTGCTACGTGGATGAATTGTACAATGCTGAAGTCAGGGCTTTTAGTGTGCCTGTCACCAGAATAGTGTATATCACACCAATACATAAACACAGCAAAGTCTCCTTATGACCATGTGCATCCATCATTTAGCTCCCACTTATTAGTGAGAACATGTGGTGTTTGTTTTCTAGTTCCTAAGATACTTCACTTAGGATAATGTTCTCCAGTTCCATCCAGTTGGTGCCAATGATGTAATTTATTCCTTTTTATGGCTGAATAGTACTCCATAGTATACATATACCACATTTTCTTTACCCACTCATCAATTAACTGATGGACACTTAGGTTGCCCATCTTCTACATCTTTGCAATTGTGAATTGTGCCACAGTAAACATTCAGGCACAGGTGTCTTTTTGATAGAATATTTTTTCCCCTTTGGGTAGATGCCCAATAGTGACATTGCTGGATTGAATGGTAGGTCTACTTTTAGTTCCTTAATGAATCTCTATACTGTTTTCCAGAGAGGTGTACCGATTATGGGCTCACCAAAAGTTTATACGTGTTCCCTTCTCATCACATCCACGCCAACATCCATTGTTTTTTTGTTTTTAATAATGGCCATTCTGAGAGTGCTAAGATGGTATCTCATTATAGTTTTCATTTGCATTTCCCAGATTTTTAGCAATGCTGAGCTTTTTTTCATATTTCTGTTGGACATACATATATCTTCTTTTGCAAAAGCTCTATTCATGTCTTTTGCCCACTTTTTAATGATTTTCTTTTTCTTGATGACTTATTTGAGTTCTTTGTAGTTTTTAGATATTAGTTCTTTGCTGTGAATATTTTCTCCCATTGTGTAAGTTGTCTCTTTATTCTGTTGATTATTTCTTTTACTGTGCAGAAACTTTATAATTTAATTAAGTCCTGTTTATTTATTTTTGTTGTTGCTGTATTTGGCTTTGGGGTCTTAGTCATAAAATCTTTGCTGAGGCCAGTGTTTAGCAGAGTTTTTTTTCTTATGATTTCTTCCAGAATTTTATGGCTGTGAAATTCTTTCCACTGTTTTATGTATTTCTCTAAATGAAGTTTTCATTTTCAGAAGTTCCGTTTGGTTGTTTTGTAACATATCATCTCTCTAGTAAATTTTTCATTCATTATATGAATTATTTTTCTGGTTTCTTTGAGTTGATTTTCTATTTTCTCTTGAATCTCATTGAGCTTCTTCACAATCCATATTTGGAGTTCTTTATCTGTCATTTCAGTCTTTTCATTTTGGTTGGGACCCATTTCTTTGAGAACTACTGTGCTCCTTGAGGGTCCTTTCACTCTGATTCTTCATACTTACAGAGTTCTTGTGCCAATTCCTTCTCACGTAGTGTAGCTGTTGCTTCTCGTTTAGGGGCTTTCTTTTGTTTAGATGAGATTTTTTTTCTCCTCACTCTTAAGGGTGTACCTGCAGTATGTGTTGGGTAAGAACCTCTGGCTTTGCTTGTACTTTGATGGGTGTTTAGGTTCTACATGGCTACCTTGGTTATAGAGTTCCTTAGTGTGGTGGTGTTCTCAACTGCTAGTTACTTGTAGGCTATAGAGATGGTATGCTATTTCCATGGGCAAGTTCCCTATCTCCTTTTTTTGTTCTTTATCAGGCCCAGGTGAGGTTCAGTGCTATCACCCCTGGTTTGCAGGGCCAGCCCTCTAACTATAGCACCCAGTTAAAATTTTTGTCTTCTTTTTGAGATAGTCTCACTCTGTCACTCTGGGTAGAGTGCCATTGTGTCATCATAGCTCACAGCAATCTCAAACTCCTTGGCTCAAGTGATCCTCCTGCCTCAGCCTCCAGAGTACCTGGGACTACAGGCACCAGCCCAGTCTCTTGTTGACAAGGGAAGATGAAGGTCTTTGGCAACCTTTCTCTTTCCTCAGTCCTGTGGTCTTCTTAACAGTGTGAGTGAATTATATTAGGAGCCCCAGTTTAATCTCTAAGATAATAGATGGTGCTTGTGGGTAAAGTTCCACCATGCCCTGTATGACTGAATTAGTGGGCTGTACGAGTTGTCCTCCCTGCTAGTAAGTAGTGCTTACATTTGGGGACCTGTGACTGGATCTTGTTGATTAGGAAAAGCACATGGAATTTCCAGGCAGCAAGCAGAACCCTGGAACCCCAGAGGACTCCTTATGCTGCACCCCAGCCAAGCACAAAGTTAGGCACAAGAGCTGTCTCAGCAGGGGTCAAGGATCAGCTCCCAGGCTGGGTACAGGGGTTCATGCCTGTAATCCTAACACTCTGAGAGGCCGAGGCAGGTGGACTGCCCTGAGCTCACAGGTTCAAGACCATCCTGAGCAAGAATAAGACCCCATCTCTAAAAACATAGCTGGTCATTCTGGCAGGCATCTATAGTTCCAGCTACTTGGGAGGCTGAGGCAAGAGAATTGCTTGAGTCCAAGAGTTGGAGGTTGCTATGAACTATGACACCACAGCACCCTACCAACAGTGAAAAAGTGAGACTCTGTATCAAAAGAAAAAAAAAAAAAAAGGATCAGCTCTCAGGCCCCTGGGGAAAGCCACCAGGGAGGGGCTGGATTGTCCCCATCAAGCCAAAGAGTCTGTTTCCAGGGCAGGAGCAGTCTGGGATTCACAGTCTGGCTGTTGAGAATGGATTTTACTCTTCTCCATCATCCCTAGTCACACAGATTTCCCTTCAGCATCTTGCCACAAGCAGCAGCCCAAACTAGCTGAGCTTACCAACAATGGCACCACAGGAGCTTCCCTGCCCAGGATCCTACCCTGGATTGTAGGTGTGGCTTTCCTGGGGGAGGGGTGCTCCATGAATGCACTATGGCTGAGACCCACATCACACTCTCCTTTTAGCTCTGTGCACATGCACTCCCTTGCCTCCCAAGATTAGATTGCAAATCTCCCCTTTACCCAATCAACACAATAGAGTCCTGTGGGTATGGAATCTGGCCCTTAGACTTGTCCTCTCATCCCCCAAGTTTAATCTCTGACCATGCCAAGGACAAGTGTGTGGGTGCCGAGTCTTCCATGGAGTACACATCAGGCTTAATGTCCCTCTGCTTCAGGAGCAACCAGGCAGGGACCAGTGGGGAGGGTTGGCAGGCAGGGAGCTCACAGTTCAAGCTGACCTTCATTGGTCAGTTGCAGGCCTTTAAGAGGAAAATCATGAGCCCACTCTCTGTGGAAGCCTTAGTGTGGTGGGTGCACCAACGAGGGAAGCAAGCAGCCACTCCTGAGAGCTCTGGCTTAGTCGTCCCTTACGTGAGAAGTGCTGTGGCTATGTTGACAGCTGTAACAGAGGAGGGGAAGAGAAGAAGAAGGGTATGAATGAGGAAGAGCCGCACTCTGATTCCCTTTGTCCCAAGGGCCCCCTGTGGCTTGCTGCACTCTCTTCTCCCCTGAAGGCAGCCCTCCCTGAATGTCAAAACTGTGGAATTGCATATTTCCCCCTAGGGCCACTGCAGTCTGGGAACAATTGGGAAATGTGTGTGTGGAGACCAGGGATGAGAGGACTGAAGGCCTGAGGCTCCCAGGGGGAAGACACCATGCCACAGTAGGTGGGAAGAGCAGTATTGCTCCCACTATCTCAGCTCAGGTCTGTGATGACAAGGCGCAACCCCGAGGGGGCTGGCAGCCCAGGGTGCTGTTCTCAAGAAGCTCCCAATTCATTGGCAGCGGCATTGGGGCTTGTGAGAGAAGCTCTCCAACAGTTTGGGAGCCTGCAGTCTGCCAGAGGTGTGAGGGGAGGAGAGCAAACACTCCCACCTACCCTTTCCACAGGGCTCAAAATGCCTTGGGGTTGATCTCTGTCCAAATCTTGTTCCTTCTTGCTCAGTTCTGCAACTTCCTCCTGTGGAATCTCTGTTAGGTTCTGGCATTGCTGTGTCAGAAATACACCTGAGCTATTTTATATATATATAAATTTATATATGTAAATTTATATATATATAAATTATTTTGTGAAAGTTCTTTCTAAGAAACGGATTGTGCAGCCGAAGTGGAAACTCACATTGCACATGACAAACAGGCTGTTAGGAAGGAAGGGGTTGGCCTTACTGGACTCTATGAACTTAAGCCTACAAAGAAAGGCAAGGCCACACCAGGTCAAGAAATACACGCACTCCCTTGCCTCCCAAGAAATACAAGAAATATATATATATAATGTTTTTTTCTCCTTTCTGAGATGATCTGGTGATTGATGTTTCTTGTCAGCCATCTTGCCTCTCCTCACCAAATATTTAATCTGACCAACAGCCCTATAGGATAAAGATGACTGTTCCCCTTGTAGAAGAGAAAACTGTAGCTTTATGTAGATCTAAACTTAAACCTGACTTCAAAGCCCCAGATTTTAACCACCACACTAATGGCTCCCTTCTTTATTTAGTCATTCATTTATTTACTTTTTGGAGCTAGAGTCCCATTATGTCACCCTCAGTAGAGTGCTGTATTGTCACAGCTCACAGCAACCTCAAACTCTTGGGCTTAAGCAATTTAAGTGATTCTCTTGCCTCAGCCTCCCAAGTAGCTGGGACTATAGCACCCACCACAACACCCTGCTATTTTTTTTTTTTTTTTTTTTGTTTGTTTGTTTGTTTGTTCTAGTTGTCATTGTTGTTTGGCAGGACTGGGCTGGATTCAAACCCACCAGCTCCGGTGTTTGTGGCTGGCGCCCTAGCCACTTGAGCTACAGGAGCCATAGTGGCTCCCTTCTAAAAGTACTTAGCTATTCAGTCTGAGCCACTTTATTGGCAACTTTCTCCCTGGAGTGACTCAAAAGCTCTAAACCACTATTTTCCAATTTGGGGGGATTGAAGTGTACCCCTTTCATCAGCTCAACGTTCCTAGCCTGAAAATTTCTTGACCTGGTGTGGCCTTGCCTTTCTTTGTAGGCTTAAGTTCATAGAGTCCAGTAAGGCCAACCCCTTCCTTCCTAACAGCCTGTTTGTCGTGTGCAATGTGAGTTTCCACTTCGGCTGCACAATCCGTTTCTTAGAAAGAACTTTCACAAAATAAAGTCTGACCCAGGATGTCCAACACTGCCATATCTTATTTAGCTCAGACACCTGAGGCTCTTTTTGTAAACACAACGGTAAGCTTTTCATTGTGTCATCATTGACTTTTGCCTTGTATTTATGACCATGTTTTCAATTTCTCCTTTAATTTAGGAAACAAGAGTAGCTTAAAAGACGCCATAGCCAATTACTCTGTGGACTGTCTCCTGCCACTGCTTGATGGCTTCTTGCCTTTTATTTATCCCAACTTCAATTTCTTCTTCTTTGTGTGACCAAAGCCCAAGGGTGGTCATGGAACATGAAGAAATGATATGTAGAACCCTTCACAGCACATAGACATTTTTTATTGTTTCCCTTAGGGTTGTGACAAAAATTAATAAAAAGAGAATAAACCTCACACAATCCATTCTAGTAAGACACAAAGTTATTTTAAACAACTGCTTCAGAGCCTGAGTCAAGTTCTTTAAATTCTAAACCTCTATTTTTCAACACTTATCTCTTAGACAAGTGTTACATACAATTGACTTAAACTCTAGGGTAAGGCCTAGAAGGAAAAGAAGTCATAGGAGAAACAAGGCTTGGAGATGTGGAATTCTCCTTAAGAAAAAGAAAAAAAAATATCACCCTGATGCCCAAACCAGGAAAAGACCCAACAAGAAAAGAAAATTATAGACCAATATGTCTAATGAATATTGATGCAAAAATATTCAATAATATCCTAGCAAACAGAATCCAACAACACATCAAACAAATTACACACCATGACCAGGTGGGTTTCATCCCAAGGTCCCAAGGATGGTTCAATATACGTAAATCCATAAATACATTCATATAATACATCACATAAACAAATTAAAAAACAAAGAGCATATGATTCTCTCAATTGATGCAGAAAAAGCTTTTAACAATGTCCAGCATCCTTTCTTGATCAGAACACTTAAGAAAATAGGTATAGAAGGAACATTTCTTAAACTGATAGAGGCCATCTATAGAAAACCCACAGCCAATATCATAGTGAATGAAGTAAAATTAAAATCATTTCCACTCAGATCAGGAACCAGGGAAGGATGCCCACTGTCTCCACTGCTTTTTAACATTGTAATGGAAGTCTTAGCCACCGCAATCAGGCAAGAGAAGGCATTCAAGGGAATCCAAATAGGACCAGAGGAGATCAAATTGTCACTCTTCACAGATGATATGATTATATATCTGGAAAACCCCAGGAAATCAACTACAAAACTCCTAGAAGTGATCAAGGGATATAGTAACATCTCAGGATACAAAATTAACACTCACAAATCTGCAACCTTTATATACACCAACAATAGTCAAGGGGAAAAAACAATCAAAGATTCTCTTCCCTTTACAATAGTGCCAAAGAAGATGAAATATCAGGGAGTGTATCTAACTAAGGACGTGAAAAATCTCTATAAAGAGAACTATGAAACTCAGAGAAAAGAAATAGCTGAAGATGTTAACAAACAGAAAAAAGTTATACTACTGACAAAGGTCTAATAACCAGAATCCACAGAGAACTCAAACTTATTACTAAGCAAAAAAAAAGTGATCCCATTTCATTCTGGGCAAGAGAACAGAAGCTTCTCTGAAGAAGACAGGCGCATGGCCTACAGACACATGAAAAAATGCTCGTCATCTTTAATCATCAGAGAAATGCAAACCAAAACTACTCTGAGATACCATCTAACTCCAGTAAGAGTAGCCCACATCACAAAATCCCAAAACAACAGATGTTGGCATGAATGTGGAGAAAAGGGAACACTTCTGCACTGCTGGTGGGAATGCAAGCTAGTACGTTCCTTTGAGAAGGAAGTTTGGAGAACACTCAGGGATCTAAATGTAGATGTGCTGTTTGATCCTGCAATTCCTCTTCTAGGTGTATATCCAAAGGACCAAAAATCATTTGGCAATAAAGATATTTGCACCAGATTGTTCACTGAAGCTCAATTCATAATTGCCAAGTCATGGAAGAAGCCCAGGTGCCCATCAACCCTTGAATGGATTAATAAAATGTGGTATATGTATACCATGGAATACTATGCAGCATTAAAAAAATGGAGACTTTACCTCCTTTATGTTCACATGGATGGAGCTGGAAAATATTCTTCTTAGTAAAGTATCTCAGGAATGGGGGGAAAAAGTATCAAATGTACTCAGTACTACTGTGAAACCAATTTATAATAACTCACACTTGCATATGAAAAATGAAACACAACTTTAGTCTGTGATGAAGGAGGGAAGGGGAGGGCAAGGGATGAGGAGGGAGGGGGAGGGATAGTAGGGAATAGTAGGGGGACCATAACTATGGAGCACATTGCAAGTAAAAGTTGGTTCTATCATGTGTAGAACACAAATATCCTAATGCTATAATTGGGTAAATGAGATGAAAGCTATGCTGATTAATATGATGTAAGCACTCCAATTTGTACAAATAATCAACACACTGAAACGGGCATAAATGTATTTATGACCTATGTACAAAAGACTTAATAAAAGAATAAAAATAAAATAAAGAAAAAGGAAAAGAAAAATTCTTCACACAAGAATAGCCAACATCCTTGCTTTTAATCTTACCCTACTCACAAAACTATTCTTAAAAGAATATTTTATATTTCTTGTGATTCTTTTTTTCTCTGAATTTACATACGTATCTCATGATAAGGAACAAGTGGAGATATAAAATTTTCTCACAGAATCACCTGCCCCAATAAATCCCCAGTGGCTCCCAGTCTCATTACTGTTAGGTTCATATCATGTTAGTGAATTTGGGAGCTTAGTCTCTAGAAAGAGACTCATTAAAGGTCCCAATAATTTCTTGATTCTAAACAGTAATTTTTTCCCTTTTCCATCCCCAAGATTTTTGTTAAACATACTCCATGACAATTAAAAGAAATAATCCTCCAGACTCCTAGTCCAGGGGACTCTTGTTAATCTGTTACATAATATTTAATATATATTTCATGTGTTATTTGATATGCAAATCATGGGGCATATAACAAAATGACAAGCTAGGAACCCATACCACTACTGTTGTGTCCACTTAGGAGCTTCTTCCCTCTCCCAACTCACTGCCACATCTAACAAGAGCTGTCATTTTTTTTCCTTTTTAATTCTTTTTTTTATTAGTATTAGATCATAGCTGTGTACATTAATGCGATCATGGGGCACCATGGACTGGTTTTATAAATAGTTTGACACATTTTCATCACACTGGTTAACATAGCATTCCTGGCATTTTCTTAGTGATTGTGTTAAGACAATCATATTCTGCATTCACTAAGTTTCACATGTA